>PVHY01014302.1:0-38903 GCA_004024945.1 Uropsilus gracilis
AAAAAAAAAAAAAACCTGTGAGAAGCTAATAGTTACTATGCCATACCCCAAGGGATAAACAAAAAGATTGTATTGCTTTCCCTGCTTCATTCTATCTATGAGTAACTACCACTTACTTTCTGAAGCATTTACTATGATGTTGGGTAACTGGTCAAGCACCTTACAAACAACATTTAGAGAAATCCTTAAAACAAATCCTTACAAAAAAGTTCTTTGAAAAGAATTTCTTGCTCCCCAGAGGCAAAGTTCTTAGAAGTCATTTTATTTGTAATATTTCTATATTTGGGGGGTGGGGAGTATAAAAAAATTTGAAGTCTAATTCTTTTTAAGACCTAGAAAATAAATTTTATTGCCTTGTTTTATATGTGAATCCAAAAAGAAAGCAAACCATAAGTTAAATTTCAGCTATGTTTACTCATTTTTGATAGGTTCTGTTCATTAATGCCAGTATTTACAAGATTAAAGATTATTCTGAAAAAACTGTCTACATAGCAGAGAACCTGTGTCTATACAAACAACTTTCTGTGCTTTATTTTGACTTAATTAAATTCTTAATTGCCGAAGAGGACTTTCAAATTCCATCTTAAAGTTTAAAATTTAAGTTCAGAGATTCAAGTCTAGAGATCCCATCACTCCTTGGCTTGGTATCCAGATGAGAAACCAAGACAGGAAGTGATGCCCCACACTAACACACAGGTGTCCCACATTTCCTGCATGGTACCAGTTCTTGCAGGGTACCAAATTCAAGGACAGTTCCCCTCGAAAACATACACTGCTTTCTGCCTCTGCGTAAAAGGTATTCAATGACATTACTTTAAACAAAATTAAGTTTATGTTAAATAATAATTACACAAAAAAATAAAGTCTTGTGTACACTGTAGGTGCCTGGGATGGAGAAGTGAAAAACAGGTTTGGGAATGGGTGTGCAGTAGAGACTGATGGCTGAATTGATGGTTTCCATTTAAAGGCTTCTAGTATCTTGTAGGGTTTGGGGACCGGGGCGTGTCTTAGGAAAGAGGTCAGGCTGTGTTTGAGTTCTTCTTCTACTTCTTCCCCAAGAGAACAGGGACCAATTGCTTACTTTCCTTTGAAAGTATTCACACAGCCCAAAATTAAGTTCCGGGAAATTTGCTAGTCAAAAAAATCCAGTTTCTCCGGAGACTGAGTAAAGGATGCTTTACAAGCAGAACAGGGGCAAAACGATACAATAGATTCTATTTCTAAAAGTGCACTACATACAAATTTGGCTCTTCATCATCATCAAGAAAAGAAGACTTAAAAGAAAAACAAAAAAGGTGGAGGTTGATCAGTTTCATGTACGATTATGGAACTCAAATCTCCCACGCTCAATCACGGCCTCCCCAAGATCCGCCCCCTCACCTTGTTCGTGAGGTAAGAAGCCAGGTAGCATGTACAAAAGGTGACCCCGACCAGGCAGTTCTTCAAGCACATCTGTGAACTCACGCCCCAGCCTGGGGGAACCTTGCAGGAACCCCGGCCGCCACCCTAATCGGCGCCGCCCTCTCAGTGGGCACAGCCACGTGGCTCACAACTCCGCCAATGCGCGCGGGGACCGCCCCGCCTCCCAGTTTAGTCTTTTAAAGGGGCCGCGCCTTCGCTGGCCCTGCACTGACAGCGAGTCGGGGCACCCAAATCACCTGGGTTATGTGAGGGGAGAAAGAAGGTACTTCCCAGTTGCTACCGCCTATAGCCAATGGACAGGCAGTAGTTACTGTGAAAAAGTGGCATGGATAAAAAAGGGAACAAAGTCGTTTACAAAACTACTTGCCACACACTATTATCCTTAAAAACAATTTCATAGTGATCTCCAAAATGTGGGACCAAATGTGTTTTCTTTATTCAAATTTCTACATGGAGTTTGTGATATCCAGAATATTTTGGTCATAATGAGCCAGCTCTTTAACTAATTATAGTAATCTTATAATTAATAAGTAGTCTTTAACTTTCATGTGAATTTTAGAATCAGCTAGGTAATTTCTGCAGAGAAAACCAGCTGCAACTTTAATAGGGTTTTATGTTGAATTTAAGATTTCTCTGAGTTCTTTTGGTAAATGCACAAGTTCAGTCCAGGCCTTCTTATTTCCTAGTCATTGCTGAGTTGATTTTCTTCAGTAGAATTTGTTTAACAGACAAGAACAACCAGAACAGTAAAGAATAACACAAATAGAGACTGACATTTATAGAAAAAAATGCTGATAGATCTTGTTAGAGGTATTGGTTTTTTCCAAAGATGCATTATTCTGTTCCATGAAACAAATTAAGAGTGAATAAAAATAAAACTATCTGGTTCTACACTGACAAACAAGATGTCACGTATGAGGCTAAGGTAAATCTTTATGCAATAGAAGAGATTTCACTATCTGTATTGTTGATTGAGATGTTTGAGACCAAAAGATTATCATTTATTTTTAAATAAAGGATCAATAAATCTTCAATAAATATTTGTTGGGGGAAAAAAGGAGGGGTGTCTCTGTAAAATAGCACCTTATAGTGTTCCTCACCCCCCCCAATATTTTTTCAATAATGAATTTTGTTAACACCACACATGAAGAGTTCTCAAAAGAAGGCAAAGCAACAGTATATTTTTTACAATGCCCTAATAAATTACCCTTTAAAAGATAGAACAATAGTGCCTTTTATTAATTTAATTCCCAAACAAGCACAAGGAAATTGAATACAACAGCATAAAAAAGGAATATAGACTATAACCAAGTGTGATTCTCTACTTGGATAACATAAGCTTTTGATATCCAAAGTCAGTTAATTTAATACAGCATATATTTCAAATCTATATACAATAAAGGGCCAAACACATGATCACCTCAATAGAAAGCAGACAATTCAATACTTCTCTACATTTAAAAACAAGAAGAAGGAAGCTTCATCAATAAAACAATCTTTCTCAACAAGATAAAAGGTATCTAAGAAAACTCAACACTTAGCAGGGATAATGCTTTCCTCCCTAAGATCAGGAGCAAAACATTCTTGTCATTCTGACTCAACACTATTAGATATTATATATAATATTACATAAATATCACAACATATTGTGCATATTATATAACAATCTTATTCACAGATTCTAGTCAAGAGAATAAGCAAGAAAAAAGATGAATGATATCTAGCTTGCAAAAGAAGTAAAACTATATTAGACACCACAAGAGATTGAATTAGCTATTCCTAAAATCCATTAAAGAAATATATTAGAAAAATTAATACATAAATTGAACAAGGTTACAAAATATAAAATCAATACACAAAAATCTATATACTTGCAATAAACAATCTCAAGAAAAAATTAAGTGAATAAGTTTATTTAAAATAATATCAACAAGAAGAAAATATTTAGGATTTAAGTTCAAAAATAAGTGCAAAATTTATAGTATGAAAAGTACAAAATGTTACTGAAAACACTAAAGAACAAAATAAAGGAAAAGACATTACCTGTTCATGATTAGAAGACTTAATATGGTTAAAATGACAATATTTTCTAAACCATCTACAAATTCAATATAAAAACCTATTAAATTTCTAACTTGTTTTCTCTGTAGAAATTAACAACCTGGCCCTAAAATTCATATGAAAGTCAAATATTACTTACTAGTTACAAGATTACTATTATTAAAGATCTAGCTCTTTATAATCAAAATATTCTGGAAAAAAATAAAGAACTCACAATTTCTCCATAAAATTCTAAACTAAGTCCCTTATAAATCTAACAGACCCTTATGTATAACACTCTACCCAAATAACCTTCTGAGAATTCTGAGTTGTCAATAAATATAACAGACTTTCCTGTCTTAATCTTCCTTATCCCTAAACTAACTTTACAGTGTTTCCAGTATTCCTAACAAGTTTGGTGACACCTCTCCCATGGAACCTTTCCAGATCTCATCAATCTATAATAAATCCTAAAATGTTCATTATCTATTGTCATTTTATGATGCACTTTTTCTGAGATAAAAGCCTTTCATTACTAGTGTTATTGTGTGAATAAGTTATTTCTCCAATTCAATTCTAATCTCAAAGTTACTGTTTTTCCAGTTGGGTTCAAGGAGTGTCCTAGGCTTTAATAAATATTTATTAATTGCCTGAAATAGCTATTTGACAAATAGATTTAATGTCATTCTTAATGACTAAACAACTATTTCCAGTTCCCTTTAGAAATCAATGAATCTGATGATTCCATGTAGGTAGTGAAAATTCTAAAATATCTTTATTTCTTAGCTGGGGGTAGTGGCGCAAGCCTGTAATTCCAGCTACCTGGGAGGCTGAGGCTGGGGATTGCTTGAGTCTGTTGATACCCTGGGCAACGAGAGCCTGCGGTTCCACAGGCAAAAATACCGAGATCTAGTCTCAAAAAAAAAAAAATCTTTATTTCTGCTGAACACCAGCAAGTTTATCAACAGAGACTAAAGGAGAAAAACTGGAGTTAAATCCTTTAAACATAGTCCTTGTCACTGTTCCCAAGAGGGATTGTATTGGTGATTGTAAATCAGATTATGTGTTAACAATTTTAACTATTATGTGTTGACAGTTAACTATCTAATGCTACCAAACATGTGCTCCTCAAAAAGGAATACAGAAGATATATAATATTTACTTATTGTATAGTTTACATATACAAATATTTTTAGGAAAAGTGTTTACTAAGAAGAACATATAATCCTGTTATTTGATAGTGGACTTTCAAAGTAGAACCATTTTGCTATGAAGTAGAATTAAGGATTAAGACAAGGCTCTATTTTTTCATTGCCCCAGTGTGGAACTATGGTAAATAACAAACAAACAAACAACCTGAAACATTTCATATCCCACTAAGCAGATGCTGTCCAGTTGTTGAGTTCCAGGTGGGATCTTTTGCAGGTGCTATGCTGTGCAAAAGAACACACAGTCATCTAGAGCTAACTTGGAACTGCACAGCTAGCTAGTCGAAAGAAGCATGTTTGTTCCTAAGGAAGAGGCACATCCTGAAAAAAAATCCCTGCCCTAACCCTGTCTCTTGACTTCAAAGAAGCTCCTCTCTATCCTCTTCTGTTTTCATCCCTCACTACTCTCCAGATGTTTTTGGAGAACTTCTAGAACTAATTAATTGTTCTATGTCTCCAACAGAATGCTGGGTCCCTTTGGAAATAACAGCATTAGGGCAAGCCTCTGCTTGCCACTAAGCCTGTTATTTCTGGAGGAAGTAACTGTTGAAAAAGATAAACATTGTAACTCAAGATGACTACTCCGCATGGCTTCTCCCAGGAAATAAAAGTAAGATGCTCCTTACTTCCTTTATAGAGCACAACTCCTTGCATGCCTTTCCTCTGAATATAATCACAGCATGGCCACTATGCCAATCAGGGAGCCAGCTTCATTAGAGAACTGACCCAATGGCTGACTGTGACGGGAACTCCTCTGTGCAAAAATATTCCCATGGTTCAGAGTTAGACTTTATGGGCACCTGTGAAGAAATAATTTCGACGTTAAAAAATTCACAAACTCTGCTGGACCTGGAACTCTCTAAAGGTGACTTCACTTTCCTTCTCCCCACAGCCTACCCTCTTTCTTCCTTGGCCCAAGTAAAACCCGAGTCTACTCTGAGACTATTTTTCTCTGGTGTCCGAGGAAGAAAATAGTGGTCCAACTCTTCACTCTCTCCAGTCACGGCCTAAACATAACTCTACTTTTGCTTCCTCAGGAAAATGCTTGTCCTCTGGCATCTCTAACCATGGCCCCATCACTCTCCAATTTTAGTATATGTGCTGCCAAGCGCCCACTCCCCTATTACTTTCACAGTTCCCCACTTAGCATCAATTACCAACCTTTGGGCTACAGTCTGCACATTTTCTTAAAACTCTGGTACTTGTTCACACTCTTCCATTCTACCCCAAACCCTGCTATTTTACTGGGTATTTTCAAGATGCACGCGACTAACCCATCTAACATCCTGGGCATTTTATCTTGACCCTTCAAGTATTGTATCCATCCTTATCATTCTTTCATTGCGGCTTACTTTGACTTAAGAATAATCTGTACTTACTCTACCGCTAAATCTTTTTCGTTGCTTATTAAATGTCTTAATCGTTACTTAAAACTGGCAAATCGGTAATGGAGACATTACTAACTAGTCTAGCTTCATACAATCAATGTAATTCATTTCAGTATAAGTGGGTCCAGTGGCGCTCTTGGGGAGTCAAGGTAGAACGCTGGAGAATGTACCAGGAGAACAATACCGGGCCAGAACACCCCATAGGACCCACTGCACTACCGACAGGTGAGACACAGACCACACGTCACCCCCCCGCCCTCCCCGGGGCAGCTGCCGGAAGTACGGCCCCCTGGGGTGGGGAAACGTGATGACAAAGCGAAGACTGGCAAGGGAGGCCAATCAGAAACGACAACCCCAGCGGACAGGGCGGAAGAGGCAAGTTTTAGTTCCGGACGCGGCCACCGCCGCGCCGCCGCCATCTGTCATCTCAGCTCCAACACCAGCAAGCCCGTCGCCCCTACTCCGTCGCCTGTCTTCTCAGCTGAGGCTGCTTGCCAGTTCTGTACCTCCCTGCTTTGCGAACTTCCTTTCTCACATGGATCTAGTCGGAGTAGCATCACCTGAGCCCGGACCAGCGGCAGCCTGGGGTGCCAACAAGGTGAGTGACTGTCGGAGCTGACGCATCTACCTGACTACCCCTCTCGGAGGGCCCAGACGAGGTGACAGGTGCCGGAATGACTCCGTGGGTGACTTGGGAAGTTCTGCGCGCGAGCCCGGCGACCCCAGCAAGGGGGGACGGGCAGTCGGTGGGAGTGGCGAATATGGGTGACCTGGCTGCTAGAGGCCACTAGGAGCGATTCGAGGCCCTGGTCTAATTTTGCCTCTTGTTTTCCCAACTTACATAGCGAATATCTGGGCAGGGCACGCTTAGAAATGCTGGCAAGCACGATCTTGTTTTCCGTCCAAGTGAGTCAGCTCGATAATAAACACTGCGATAGAGCTGTGGTTTAGGAAGCAGTTTCCTAATTCGACAAGTGTGGTTATCCTACCTCAGCAGTTTCTTGTTTTTGAAATAGTAAAAGATAAACCCAGGCACACTTTCCTTCCCCAAACCAATGTTCAGTTGTGCTCTATGTACTGTAAAGCAATTAGGAGTTCTCACTACCTGCCTGTGCTTTAACATTTAAACTTTTTCCTGTAATGCCCAATTATTACATTCACTTCACATTGGTTTCTGGTTTTCAGGCTGTTCCATTTCATGTTAATTTCATTAGGAAAATGAAGACTGCCACTTTACTGAGGGTTTGCTTGAAAGCAAGCATGCCCCATTTGGGATTTTGTGTTCCTTGAATTAAAGTTGTGAAGAAATCCCACTTTTTAAGTTTCAAAATGTTCCTTACTCGCTAACATTGTTAGCAGAACATTTGTTCCACTTAAAGTGTCATTCAATCTCATTGGAGTTTCAAGCTCAATCTGACCAGGAGGAAAAAAAAAAAGTAACTATTTAACTATTTAATGGAAATTTATTTTAAAAAAGTTCTCATGTAACTGCAGGGAGAGTTTAAGATAGTCCATTGGCAAGTGTAGTAACATTTATACATTATCTTCAATGTATGTGTCTGTCTGTCTATTAATGTCTTCTTTATAAAGCCAAGATTAGCAGGCATCGAATGATGATCTGTAGACAGATACTAATAAATATATACTCTGTGTTGAATTCTTCAGTTAATTATACATTAAGACAGACAAATATATCCTAACCTCAGAACAAAGTTCACTTACAAACTAATAATATAATAAAATATTTGACGGTATATGCTCAGAACAACAACAAAAATCATCCTCGGGTTTTCTGCTGTCCTATTAGCAAGATAGTGTTTTAACAGGCAACACAATTAGAAACTGTAAATAATATCACTTCATCTTTTCCTTCTCTAATCTCTTAGGTGATAAAATGATTATAGAAGCCTATATGGAGGACTCAAAGATTTGAGGAAGGTCTTAAAAGAATGTTAAATGATGTATTCTAAAACTTTTGATCTTTATACTCTTAAAAATTATTAAGGATCTTAAACAATTTCTGTTTTTCTCGGTTACACTATTGATATCTGTCGTGTCAGAAATTAACTGAGAAGTTAAAAAGTTGTTAATGATTTTAAATTTAGCTTAGTGCAACTAACGTTTTTATTATTTTCTCAAACAAAATTAGTGAAGAGAATAGTGCTATTTTGCAATTTAATATCTGCCTTACTAGAAGACAACTGGATTCACCTATCTTTTTCTTTTAACCTGTTACACTATGTTTGGTTTTTTTTGGGGGGGTGAGGGGTTTGAGACTAGGTCTCGCTATTTTTGCCTGCGGAACCGCAGGCTCACATTGCCCAGGGTACCACAGACTTAAGCAACCCCCAGCCTCTGCTTCCTAAGTAGCTGGGATTACAGGCACGCACCACCATGCCCAGCTATATTTTTTTGGAACTAGGTCTCGCTACGGGCCCCTGGCAGGACTCGAACTGCAATCCCTGGCCCTGGCTGCGCTTCCCAGGCTGCAGCTTACAGGCATGAGCCACCATGCCCAGCCTTAACCTGTTACAATATGTTTTAAGTGATATTTGAAGAAAATCCATCCTCATAGATTTGTAGCTTATAGCAGGTATAATTGAAAATGAGTAATAAGAGCACAGTTGGCATAACTGAGAACTGAGTTAACCTCTAAATATACACTTTTATATCCTAAACCCGTGGCAGAAAATTTTGGAAAAAACAAGCCCACAAAGTAGTCATTAGAATGCTGTCATCATGACTTCATAAACTTTGCGATATATTACAAAGCATGATAAATTTTAGAAGACAACACTCTATTCTCTGGAGAAAATGAGAAAAGGCGAAAAATACCTTAATGCTTTTAATAATTTGATCCCACAACACTCCGAAAGGTTGCCAACTCTCATACTTTAAAATCAAATCTGAGGCAGTTGCCTCAGTGTGTGGTGGCTCAGCAGATATACAGGTAACTATAGCTCTAAAGCTTAAGACTTCAAGAAGCAAGAGCAATAGGAGTGGAACAAGAGGATATCTTGACATGACAGGAGATGTTCAATATCTGTTTCATAATAACACAATTAGAGCATCAATTTGCCTTTTTCAAGGAATTGTCAGCTAATACTTAAACACCTTGGCAGAATTATTTGACTTTTAGCAAAAGACTACAAACTTCAGAAGTGAGTGGGCAAAGGAGCCAACTTCATGTTGAAAAAGGACCTTAGAATAGTGGGGATGAAGAAAGGCTCCAGACCACTACAATTTAGGGACATCTTGGAAGTCCCAGAAATATCTCCAGTGTTTTCTTTTGGCACATATTAATAAGTAAATGTTTGATTGGCTCTTTATGTTTGAGATCTATGCTGGGCTCTAAGAATAGTAAAACCTCACTCTTCAAGTGGTTTATTCTGTCCTGTGGTTGATGTATTAACTCTAATGTGGTAATCATCCTGCACTGTGTTTGCACAGTGTATGGGAACACAAAGGAAAGAACCTAAATTTGAAATTGAGGCTACTATATGAAGGAGGTGACATTTATTTAGGGGAAATTAAGGAGAGAAACTACTGAGAACAGACCATGTGTGAAAGAGTAAGTATGCAATGTTTAGCATAGCATTAATGGTGCCAGAGCATAGGATGGATGAGAATCGAGAGTGGGAAAATAATTTAGGTCAAGTTGTGGAGACAAATCCTTGTTGAAAATTTTGGATTTTACATCTTTTTTTTTCTTTTGAGACTAGGTCTTGCTATTTTTGCCCGTGGAACTGCAGGCTCTCGTTGCCTGGGGTACCACAGACTCAAGCAATCCCCTGCGTTAGCTTCCCAGGTAGCTGGGATTACAGGCACACGCCACCATACCCAGCTATGTTTTTTTGGAACTAGGTCTCGCTTTGGGCCCCTGGCAGGACTTGAACCATGATACCTTCATAGACTGAAGCTTACAGGCATGAGCCACCACGCCCAGCTTTGGATTTTACATCAAAAGCAGGATAGCACTTTACTTTTTACCTTCTTTTTACCTTCTAGGATAGCACTTTGCTTTTTACCTTCTAGGATAATTAGGAAAGCAGAACAGCAAAATGCTGAGTTCGCCCTCGTAACTCCTAATGCCTTCTTTCAATTCTTAGCACTTCTACCTACCATATTATTTTGCCTTAAAAAAGATATTCTGAATGTGTAAACTAGGAATGATATTGCAACTACTTAGTTGTGTGACTTAAATAAGCCACATAAGTTATGTATGTTGAGTCAAGTGACTGAAACATAGTATTCTAATGTCTGTTATGATGCTGTTGGTCTCTGCAGAAGGTGATTAAGAGTACTGAATGAGAGGGTAGAGTCATTGTCTTTTGGAAACTGAACTTTGAAACTGATTAAACCAAACATTTCTAGGTTAAGTGGCAGCATTGTGTCTTTTACCTACAGGATCCAGATGGAAGTCACATGGCCAAACAACTAGCTCTGTCCTCCAAATTACAGGGAACTTAAAGACTCAAAATCCTCACCACAAGAGTGTCTAATTGCTGATAAGATTTGAGTGAGTGAAGTCATGTCAGACTTTGAGAAAGTTTCTCTGTTGTCTCCAGGTCTAGAAGTATAAAGCCATAACAGGTCAGAAGTAGTCGAGTATAGGGGTCTGGGTACATCTCACCAGTCTCAGAGTAAGACTGCATGAACTGCATTCTGAATCTTTTAGGCATAAATACAGTTTTCATTTACCATCCACAAGTGCTACATCCTATCCAAGGAAATTGTTGAAACTCCAAGCTCTGAAACCTCAACAAGTCACAAGTCATCCAGTTGTCTATGGGAGTCACACCAACAGGTCATAAGGACAAGCTTAAGCTTGATTAGACAATTTGGTTGTATCATCACAAGCTATATTCTAAATTAAAAACTCAGTAGTTTTTAAGGAGTAAATTTATATCTTATCCTAAAGACCTGGGAAATATTAAGAGAGTAAGGAAACAGAAACAATGACATCTTCATTTTAGGAAAAATATTGTGTTATCTTCTGGAAAATGGAAACCAGCAGGATTGGAAAGCAAAAAGGCTCTTAATGTGTTCCATAGATGGAAGAATGAGGATGATACCTGGAGTAGAATCTTTGACAGGGAACTAGAGAACGTGTTCTCTACCTGAGAACAAAAAGGCTCTTTTTGGAAAGCAAAAAGGCTCTTAATGTGTTCCATAGATGGAAGAATGAGGATGATACCTGGAGTAGAATCTTTGACAGGGAACTAGAGAACGTGTTCTCTACCTGAGCAAGCTGAAGAAATACTTACATGTGTAATTCAGTATTGAATGATTTTAATGACTAGACTATAAAATGTAATAATATGCTGCTAAGTTACAGTTGCCCCTCATAAACATAGAATGGGGGTGGGGGACTTGTATTTCAGGAGGGCTGAGATGATGTCATTAAGAGGAAAGTCAACTGGCTGACCACACAAGAGTCTCATAGAATATTACTTTGCTATAGTTGTATTGTTTGAACAATCTAAATACAGTTGTTGGTGTTTGTAACTGGTTTTGTTTTGGCATATCCCAAGATGACTTGAGAGGGGCAGATGCACTTTCTACGTTTAGAAAATTTGCTGCTGAAATCAAAGTGAGCTGTAACTTCTAAGTGGGCTGTGAATTGTGCTAGTTGATATTGTCTGTTCTCATAGGAGAACTTCCTGGGAAACCAAATTACAAGCAGGAGGTTGCTTGGTGATCATGGAATCAGAATAAGGGGTTTTATATTAACTCAGCAGCTAATGGGACAATGCTATAACAGCTTCCCCTCAACTGAAAAGACCCACGTACTAAGAATGTGGTTTTTTTTTATGGTTTTTGTCTATATTTATCTTCATCTATATTTAGATTTGGGGCAGGTTTTACTTTTAGGAAAATATCTGCACATAGGTGATCATTCACTTTGGGATGATTTTTTTTTTTTTTTTTGGAGACTAGGTCTCGCTGTTTTTGCCTGTGGAACCACAGGCTTACATTGCCTGTGGTACCACAGACTCAAGCAATCCCCAACCTCAGCTTCCCAGATAGCTGGGATTACAGGTGCGCGCCACCACACCCAGCTGTATTTTTTTTTTGGAACTAAATCTTGCTACGGGCCCCAGGCGGGACTCGAACTGCAATTCCCTAGCCCTGGCCACTTCATCGGCTGAACCTTTCAGGCATGAGCCACCGTGCCCGGCAACTTTGGGATGATTTTAATATTTTTCCTTTACCTTTTTTCCCTAATATATGGACAATAAAGCTGTACATTTGTCCCCCCTGTCATCACTTATGCAACTTTGACCCTTTCTCTTTATTTTCATTAATCTGTATCTATTTTTATGACAATGTCATGTTTTAATTACATTGCTTTATAATATATTTTAAAATCAGGTAAAATGATGCCTCCTCCATTTTTCTTGTTTATTTTAATCAGAATTGCTTTACCTACTCAGTCTTTTTTATGGTAGTTTAATTTCTCCCCCACCCCCATTCCCTGTACTCCTGGTAGTTTGATTCTTAAAAGATAACCACATTTACATGTGTTTGGAAGGTACTTTAGTTTCATCAGTATGAATTAATTTGTCCTCCTTCTTTCCTTTTATAGTGCCCATGGGCTACGCCTCAAAATACAATATCCTGTTCCTTGGCTGATGTAATGAGTGAACAACTGGCTAAAGAATTACAGTTAGAAGAAGAAGCTGCTGCTTTTCCTGAAGTTGCGTAAGTAAAATCCATGAAGAAGCTGTTTTACCTAGAAGCTTATTGTTAACAAAATGTAAGGATTTCAGTAGTGATTGTCGTGACAAGTAATTAAGAAATACAGTTAGAAAAGTAATGCAGTAGACAGAACTCTATGCTAGGAGACCATTGATACTAAGTTTGGTCCTGATTCTGTGATTAGTTTGCAGTATTTCCTGATATTTCTTTTTTTTGGATTTTAGTTATTAGAATAATTGAACCAAGTGATCTCAAATTAAGAAATAATAAAATTGGGAACAATTTTGATTTGATGTTTGTAACTTGCCTTCTTATTTATGTTACCTCTCCTTTCATCGGAACACAGAACAAATGAATTCTGGGCCTCAATTTAGATTTTATTGTAGGCCCTTTAGCTTTCCCTTTTAGTTCTCTTTACTTCTAGTTGGTGCTCCCACGGCAGCTAACATTTAGGCAGCTGACCAAAAAAGGGTGGTTTTCTAAAATTCTCTCTCATTGTTTCTTCAGTACAATTTTAACACTGAAAAAGGCATATCCTACTCTTCTAATCCATAGCATCTGTTTATGTAAGCACATTATATTAGTTTATATTGCCTTATTTTGAATAGTGTTGCTGAAGGACCATTTATTACTGGAGAAAACATTGACACTTCTAGCGACCTAATGCTGGCTCAGATGCTACAGATGGAATTTGACAGAGAATATGATGCACAGCTTAGGCGTGAAGAAAAAAAATTCAATGGAGATAGCAAAGGTACTATGACCTTATTGTGACAACTCCATTGGGTGGTAGAAAATACTTATGATATGCTCCTAAATAAATCTTCAACTATTTTTGCCCTTTAAGTTTCTATTTCCTTTGAAAATTATCGAAAAGTACATCCTTATGAAGACAGTGATAGCTCTGAAGATGAGGTTGACTGGCAAGATACCTGTGATGATCCGTATATACCAGGTATTAGTGCTTTTATTTTTGGAGGAATTTTGGTGGTATGAAGTCAGTTTTCTAGTGATTTCTTTTTTCTATTTATTATCACTTGCTGATTTACTGTTAGATTCAGGTATCTTTGTTGACAGTGTGACTGTAATAATTTAGTCTTTGCTATTTTTACATACTTGATGTGTCTTATTCACTCGTAGCAAAGCCAGTCCCTACTCCAAAAAAGGGTTTTATTGGAAAAGGAAAAGACATTACCACCAAACATGATGAAGTCGTATGTGGGAGAAAGAATACAGCCAGAATGGAAAATGTAAGTTATAGAAAGTATTACTCTGGAGCAAGAGTTTCATTGTAATAAATTAAAAACTTAGATGTCTAAATACAATATCTTAAACTTCTAAAAATATCTTTTGTCCTTTGTAAACATGTTTTAGATGACAATATACAATACCATGGAAAGTGAGTCACTAGTAGGAATATAGTGTACCTCAGAGTAAGATTCTATAATCTTTACATTGATTTTAAAATTAAGCAATTCTCAGAAAAGTAGCATTTATTTTTCAGCATGTTATTTTCCATAAAGTAGCATTCCTGCCAACAAATAGGTATGGTGACTAAGGGATAGGTATGAGAGAGGGAAATACTTTCTGTTATATACCCTTTTATACTTGCTGAATTTTTTTGTCTTGTACCTAATCTACCTCTGCAAAAATAATAGAAGTGGAATATACTTTTTAAAACATAGCATTCTTCCTCTTTCATAACAAAACAACCTTCAGAGCATAAACACTTGTTAAGAAAACAGTATATTTTAGAAATAGAACTTTCAGGCTGGGCACGGTGGCTCGTGCCTGTAAGCTTCAGCCTATGAAGCAGCCGGGGCTTGGGATCATGGTTCGAGTCCTGCCTGGGGCCCGTAGTGAGACCTAGTTCCAAAAAAATAGCTGGGTGTGGTGGCACGTGCCTGTAATCCCAGCTACCTGGGAAGCTGAGGCTGGGGATTGCTTGTGGTACCCCGGGCAATGAGAGCCTGAGGTTCCACGGGCAAAAATAGCGAGACCTAGTCTCAAAAAAAAAAAAAGGAAAATAGAAATAGAACTTTCTAATATAGTAGAAATGTACTATAGTTGTATTACATATATAGCAGCCATATGTGACAATTGAGAACTTGAAATTTGGGTGGTACAACTGAAGAGTCAGAATTTTGTTTAAAAAATTAAGTTTAAATGTCCACATATGGCTGGTGGCTACTGCATTGAACATACAGCTCTCAAACACAATTATAGTGGTGTGAACATAACTTGCTATGCTAATCTCCTCAGAAATGGTTATGAAAGTATATTTCTTTGATTAGATTTGGTGTTACCTTCAAAATACGTGTCCTTGAACTGATTAAAAAAGCAAGTCACAAAGCATATACTGAAAGACCTTAAGTTTTTAGATAGTATTGGATGTTTTCATTGCATAAAAATGTTTCTCTTAAATACTATTCCCCTTTTTGTTGAGTTTATCAGTAAGTAATTTTACCTATATTTTACCTCTGGGTTCATAGCACGATCATCTATTGAGTAGGAAAACTCTTCCAAGTAAAGACTTATTTTATTTGGTTTGTTTTTGCTGTCCTGTTTTAAAGTATTTAAATACTAATTACTCTTCTTTTTGGCAGTTTGCACCTGGGTTTCAGGTAGGAGATGGAATTGGAATGGATTTAAAACTATCAAACCATGTTTTCAATGCTTTAAAACAACATGCCTACTCAGAAGAACGTCGAAGTGCCCGCCTCCATGAAAAAAAGGAACATTCTACTGCAGTAAGTATTTTTAACTTTTTTTTCTGTAATGGAAAGATTCGTATTAGAAAACTTCATGTTGAGAGAAAAAGACAAAACAAACTTATTGTTTGACTCATTTCAATGAGATTGACCTCTTAAATCAAAGATGAAAATAAGGCCTGGCGTAGTGGCGCGCCTCTGGAATCCAAGCGCTGGGAGGCAAAGAGGCCAGAGATCACTTGGGTTTGCTGGTTCGAGACTAACCTGGGCAAGATAGCAAGACCTGGTCTCTGGAAAAAAAAGCAGCCATGCACAGTGTCAGAGACCTGTAATCCCAGCTGTGTGGGAGGCTGAGACTGGGGATCACTTGAGTCCACAGGATCAGGACTACCCCGGGCAACATAGCAAGACCTAGTCTCATAAAGAAAAAGATGAAAATAAAACCCAAGTAGCTTTCCTAGTTGACTTTTCAGATTTAATATAATGGTTATTAATGAATTACTTTCAAAGCATAACATTTTAATGGTTATAATTAATTCAGACTATTTACATTGCATATGAATGTTCCCAAAAGTTCCTATTACATTATTGACATATTTACAACTTAATAGTCTCTAGTACTTTATATTAATGGATTGTGTCTGCTAGCTTGAAAACAAACTAATTTTTAACAAATGGTAAGTACACTAAGTGATTTATTTAAACTTCAAAGATAAAGTAAGGTTTTGACTAATCTAGTATTTGATTTTATAGTTTTTTAAAGTATGTACTTATTTTAAGTGTTGGACTAGGCATGTTGACACGCCTGTAGTCCCAGTCACCTGGGAGGCTGAGGCTAGGGATCACTTTTGTCTGAGGGTTTGAGACAACCCTGGGCAACATAGCAAAACCTAATCTCTTAAAAAAACAAAAAAGAAGCTGTTGGACTAGTTCAGAAAATGTTCCATGATTACAGATCATTTATACTTATGGCATCTTATCTTTTGCAGGAAAAAGCAGTTGATCCTAAGACACGTTTGCTTATGTATAAAATGATCAACTCTGGAATGTTGGAGACAATCACTGGCTGTATTAGTACAGGAAAGGAATCTGTTGTCTTTCATGCATATGGAGGGAGGTAAATGAATACAATATAACATTATCATGTCAACAAAATTTTAACTCTCCCCATTTACACAAAATTGAATTTTTTTAAATTTAAAAACCATTTTTAAAAAGTTTAAACCATCATTTCTATATTTCAAAGGAAAAATAAAAACTCCTCCTGACCCTCAACAAAAAAAGTCAATAATAATAACAATACTATAAAGTCCTAGTAGAAACCATAGGAAGCACTGATACTTTGAGCATTACATTCTTCAGAGATGCTATATTTGAAACCAGTGACTAAACCCAAATTTTTTGAAATCTTAAAAGTGCAGCCAAGGTATTTTGCTTAAGAGTAAGTATGTAGGCAGCTACTTCAAAATACTGTGGTTAAGTCTGTGTTGTGATCCTTAGGAATGCACTGCTCTTACTTTTGTATCCTAGCAAAGTTTAAGGGACCAACTTCAAAAGATAGACTTCCAGTAGTGAGTATGAATGTCCACATTGGGTGAGAAAGCCAGAAAGATTCATGTGTTCCTCCATGGAAAACTGAAAGTTTTAATTTTGATTAAATGATGCATAATGAGCAGAGTGATTTTTTTTAATACTTTATTATATAGATAATTATTTCATGTTTGTAATTTTTAAAATGTCATAAAAAGTCTAGGCAATAGAGATATATAAAATATATAAAGATTTTATGTCACTTAGATGCCATTTCATTTTTATTACAAGGGCCTAAGTGAGTGAAAAATGGCATGGGAAGAGAAACATTTTAAAAAGTGGTACCTGTTTAGAGAATGTGCTTTTTAAAAAAAATTTATTTATATATAAATTTCACATCATTGTAATCCCAGGGATTTACACCCCCGCCGCCCCTCCATTCCCCCCCTTTTCCCTCCTGCCCAATGTTGTGTGCTTCAGTTTGGTGCTTAGCTTATTTTGACGTTTCCTCAAGGCTTTTATTTTTTCACTATATCCCATATATTAGTGAAACCATTTGGCTTCTGTCTTTTTCTTTTTTACTTGTTTCTGCTAATATGATTTCTTCTAAGTACATCCATGTTGTCATAAAATTGTCAGATTTGTCATTTTTAATTGATGAGTAATATTCCATCATGTATATATACCACATCTTTTTCATCCAGTCATCTGTTTTGGGGCATTTAGGTTGCTTCCATGCCCTTGCAATTATAAATTGTGCTGCAGTAAACATCCGAGCACAGGTATCCCTTTGTACCCATGTTGAGGTCTCTTTTGGGTAGTTTCCCAAGAGAGCAATTGCTGGGTCAAATGGCAGTTCCATTTTCATTAATTTGAGGGTCCTCCACACAGCTTTCCATAGTGGTTGGACTAGTTTACATTCCCACCAGCAGTGTAGTAGTGTTCCTTTCTCTTCACATTCTCACCAGCAATTCTTGTTGCCCATTCTTTGGATGTGGACCATTCTTACTGGTGTAAGGTGGCATCTCATTGTGGTTTTGATTTGCATTTCCATTATTACTAGTGATGTTGAGCAATTTTTCATGTTCCTGTTGGCCATTTGTATTTCCTCTTTGGAGAAGTGTCTTTTTAGTTCTTCTCTCCATTTTTTGATTGGGCTTTTGTTTTGCTTTTGTTTGGTTGTGTGAGTTCCTTGTGGATCTTCATTATTAAACCCTTGTCACTCCTGTGGAGGGCAAAAGTTTTTTCCCATTTGGTTGGGCTTCTTTTAGCTTTTTCTGATGTCTCTTTTGCTGTACAGAAGCTTTTTGGTTTGATGTAGTCCCATCTGTTTATGCTTTCCTTCATTTTTTGCCATCTATAGATGTTTCCAGAAAGGGATTTCTGAATTGTAATTGATGGAGGGTTTTGTCCAAGTTTTCCTCTATGTATGTTATGGTTTCAGGTCTGACCTCTAAGTCTTTTATCCATTTTGAGTTGATTTTTGTACATGGTGTGAGGGAGTTGTCTTGGTCCATTTTTTTGCATGTCTTAGTCCAACTTTCCCATCAGCATTTATTGAAGAGGCTATCTTTGTTCCAAGGTAAGTTTTTCACTCCTTTGTCAAAGATTAGTTGACTATATATTGTGTGGTTTTATTGCAGTTTGGAATTGTAATACCTCCATTTTCTTTTTTTCTGGTCAGGAGGCTTTTTGATATTTGAGGTCTTTTGTTATTCCATATGAATTTCAGTAATTTTTGTTCCATTAGAGAACATGCTAAACCAGTAATATGAAATCGTGATTATTTACTACTGAAATCAGACAGCAACCCTTAATCTCTTTAATTATTTCTTTAGCATTGTTTAAAAATAAATATGTTAAAATAGCTTGCAAAAATTATTTTAGTTTTTTATCTTATGTTTATTGGTATATAAGTATAAGTAGTAGAATCATGATTATTTGTTGAATTCTTGGCTTTGGTTTTCTTAGTTTTATTTAACTTTTATTAGTCTTCCTTTCTAGGTAAGACATGTATAAGCATATGTTAAATTATATTGTTAAGTTCCAAGTTAAAAGGGTAAAAATGAAGGTTAGGATTAAAAAAAAAAAATCAACATTTTTCAAGCCATGTTATCTGGAATAAGTTTTTAAAGCAGTTTAAAAACTGACATTCACCATTTCATAGGATTTTTGTGGAAATAAATTAGATCATATTTGCTAATTAATATTTTCTATAAATGTTAACAGCATTTTTTTTCCTTCCTAAAAGCATTGTTGTCTTCTTCCCAAGTTTCAATTGTGGGTTCCCTATGACCAGGCAAATGTAATAACATTAGATTATTTTAAAATGAATGATTACTAATAGTGAAATTTAAACCTTTACACAAAGGATTAAAATGAAAAGCAGCATTCATTTTACCAACTCTTATCCCACAGATCTTTTCTCTGGTAGTAGCCACTATTAAGTTTCTATTGTAGTCTTCCAGAAATTTTAATGCACAAGTTCCTTATTTTGTTTATATAAAAAAGCTTATACTCTATGTTCAGGACCTTAGTTTTTCAGTTACTATGTCTTAGATCTTTTGTATTAGTACTTTGTAGTACTGCATTTTTATAGTAGTACAATTCCGTTGTATGACTATCAAGGAATATCTTTGCATATATACCTTGGTATGTTTTTGCAGATATAGATGTAAGCTAAACCTCTAATATTGAAATTGTTGGGGCAAAGATTATATGTACTTCTTCCCGTTTTGTTAGAGTGGAAGACCTCAATGAATGGAAAACCCCAGATTTTCCTTACTGTTTCAACCTCTGAGGTGGCTATATAACAAGTAATTTTTTACATTTCTTTTATTTACTAAAAAGTTAGAATTTTCTTTTCTTGTATGTTACACAAAAAGCCAGAAATCTTAAACTTTGTTTTCCTTTTAATGGTGGGGCAAATGCCAAATTCCCTCTACAAATGAAATTTGTAGGTTGAATATATTCTAAATGCCAGTATGTAGAATGTGGAAGCAGGTTGAAAGTTGGAGCTTTAGATAAGAGAAACACCTCCTATCTCTCTAGCCCCCTCTGGCACACTAAAGGGTAGGCAACAACATGTCTCTCACCTAACCTCTTTGGAATGTCCCAAGAGACATATAACCTATTAGCAACGACTGTTGCCCCCAAAGGTAAATTCTCCTGTTAATGCACATTCTAGCATCTTCCCTGCTGCATGTCATCTACGCTTTGCCTCTTCCTCATTACATTCTTGTAACATTTCCTTGTTGGGGTATATAAGGAGCTTCACAACCTCATTAAAGTTGAACCTGGACATGCTTCCCAGGATCCCCGTTCTGTGGGCTAGCCTCACAGATTGCTATCATTCTTTTCTGTCTCATTTTCTTCTTCATTCCACACATGACTCCTAACACCAGTGGATACTGGCATATTGCCCTGTGAGAAGATTATTTAATTTTATGCTACTACCAGCAGTATGAAACTGTTTCCATAATCCTCATCAGAGTTTAGTTTTACCAAATCTATTATTATTAATCAGTATAAAAGGTGAAAAATAACATTTTGAAATGTTCTGTATATTTTTAGTTATGATTATGATTATAGTTTTTTTTCCCAAGTCTATCAGCCACTTTATTTCTTTTTCTTATCCATTGCCTTGTTTATCCTTTGTCCACTTTCTGTTATACCTAATGATTTATTGATAGAATGAATGATCTCTCTTTTCTCCTGGTGGACTAAGTATCTAATCAATACTTTGCCATTTATAAACAAAACCAGAGAACAGTAGGTTTTTGTTAGTTCTCTCAACTATAATAATAGATTACCACAAAATTAACAATTTAAAACAATACCCATTTATAATCTGGTTTCTGCTCATCAGAGTCAGACATGACTTAACCAGACTTTCTGCTCAGGGGCTCAAAGACTGCAGCCTGGTTCTTGACTGAACTGTGTTCCTTCTTGAAGCCCCTAATCTCCTTCCCTGGCACAGGTCAGTACCTTGCAGCTGCAGGACTGAGTTCTCCACATTGTTGGATGTTGACCCTGGCCTGTGCTCAACTCCTACAGCCCCCCCCCCCAGGTCCTAGTCATAGAGCCCTTTCATGGGCCCTTTCTTGCAGCAGCTCACTTATTCAAGCTAGCAGGGGAATACCTTCCTCCCATCTGCTATGATTGAGTTTTATATGATAGAATGTAATCCTGGGAGTAGCTTTGCCACACCTTATATGCTAACCAAGTGAGTGGCTCGACCACCCTCTCTCAAGGGGAGGAAGTTATACAGGATCAGAATAACAGGAAACTGGGATCTTGGGGACAGTCTTAGGAGTCTGCCTACCACAACTCTGTTCTGCTTTTTATCACTCTTAACATTTTATCACACTAACATAAACAATTATTTGAATAGTAACTTGTTCTAGATTTTTTCCAGGGAATAAATTATGATGCATAGTTTCTACTTTCAAAGAGCTTATGTGTAGCCAGGAGATATTACAGTAAGAATCATTATGGTAATGAAGATAATTATATAATAAGGCACACAGTTATCTACCTGAGACCTTGGATGGGATAGGAATAGAGAACAGAATGAAATCATTTGCCAGTCACATTAAAGAAAGAGGTCATAATGAATTTATTTCTCAATCTGGATTTTAAAAATAGGCAAAAATACTAAGCTATTGAGTGCAAAAACCTAATTTACTTAATAGTGTATACCATCTGTTTAAATTTTAAAGTCATGAAAATAATATATAGGTTTTTTTTTTTATAGATACTTATGTATGTTTCTTTTTTAAAAGACACGATACTATTCATGATAGTGATTGCCTGTGGAGAGGTAGGAAAGGGAATGAAACTGAGAGAACTTTCAGTTTATAATGTATAATTCTTTAAAAATAATGAAAAGGGAGAATTGAAATCTAGTCAGTGAGGAGATCTGACAATGAAGATATTAGAAGGTATGCATTTGGAGGTGAGAGGACATAAAGGTGTATAAGCAAACTACAGATTGGTAAGGAGGACAGAGGGAGAGGTATATATGTAATTTACTAAGAAACAAGGACTTTTTTGAGGAGCTAAATCTTATAAACTATCCTAAAGACCATCCAAGTAAGAAATAGCCCCAACAATATTTTTGATAGGTACAATTAAACTATTCCAGTGACAGAGAGCTTCTCAAAATCCAAGAAGTCTATAACATAACATCTGTATTGTGACTTTCTCCCTTATATAGAATATCTAATCAGTCTTCCTGAAAATGAATTCATCTATTCTTCAAGTATTTATGCAGCTACCATGAGCTTGGTGTTTTTTTAGGTGCTTTTAATACACTAACAAATGCTATAAGGAAGGTCCCTGCTGATAGAATATACTTTCTCTCCACCCCATATTCCTTCCAAGATAATATAAAAATATCAGATACAGTTTATTCAAATGTTTAATACAGTGATTAGTTGATTACTTTTTTATTAATAGCACAGGATCAGGTTCTCTGATGAAAGTGATATTTAAAGTAAGATTGGAATGACACATCTAAGGATATAGTATCAAAGATCAAATGGAAACACATTGTAGATTAGAGAACAGCTAGCACAAAAACCTACATTACAGGCATTGCCAGGTACAAAATCAGTGTTTTTGAGAGACAGTCCAAAGGCCAATCTGCCTGAAGTTTCTAGAGAGTGTAGCAGTGCTAGATTAGGTGGGAGACTTTTAAGCTAGGGTAAGGAGTCTGTTCTTTATTAAATGCAGTTGGAACCAAAACTGTGATTTGATTTTCAAAAGATTACTCAGACCATTAAGTGATATAACAGGGGAGAAAAGAATGATAGGAGAGAAAAAGAAGCCATAAACTCAGTTTAAAAATTATTGTGATACTTAATATGAGAGATGACAATGGTCTTGAGTAAGGATGTAGTAGTGAAAATGAAGACTGAGAAACCGTTGGTATGTGTTTTAAAGATAAGCCTGAAGAGTGTGTGCTATTGGATTGGATGTGGGGTGCAAGGAGATAGATTCTTGGCTAGAGCAGCTGGATGGTATCATTTTGAGGCAAGAGCCCTGGAAGGGAAAATTAAGGAGCGATTGTTAAGAATTTTATTTTGGACATGCTAAGTTTGAGACACCTGCTAGATATTAAGTAGGGGTCAGATAAATGATCCTGGAGATGTGGAGGAAATTAGAACTGCTCATAGAAATATGGGAGTTAATCCGTATATAGATGATATTTAAAGCCAGGGAGCTAAATGAAATTTACCAGGGAGAGAAAGCAGTTATTAAGAGAATTAGTTAGGACCAATTGGAATATCTTTTAGGACTGAGAGACATTGTTTTTTGTTTGCTTGTTTGTTTGTTTGTTTTATTACTTGAACTAGGTTAGGTAGACTGTAGCCTATTTTAAAGTAGATATGTTTTCATTGTTGCTCATACTTGATTCCATAGTCATTCAGTAAAAATTGTCAGAAACTGATAATTTGTTTGAAAGTGTTTTTTTTACTTAAATAAAAAAACAAACCTAAGGTTACATTATTAAGTTCAAAACTCGAAGGCTTAACCAAAACAGTTTTAATATTCCCAGAAAAGGTATAGATCCGCTTTCATGTCGCAGGACCTTTATTTTGAAATTATTTACTTGTGATGTGGCTTTTACACTAACTTAATTTCTTTTTTCCACCTAGCATGGAGGATGAAAAGGAAGATAGTAAAGTAATACCTCCAGAATGTGCCATCAAGGTATTTAAAACAACCCTTAATGAGTTTAAGAACCGTGACAAATATATTAAAGATGATTTCAGGTTTAAAGATCGCTTCAGTAAACTAAATCCACGTAAGATCATCCGCATGTGGGCAGAAAAAGAAATGCACAATCTCACAAGGTAAAGGAAATCATTGTGCTAGAAGTCATTTTGGGTGATTCCCTACTAGCAAGGCCAAAAAAAAAAAAAAAATCCAAAATCCATGCTTTTTCTCAAATTTACTTACAGGGTTATAAAAGGCCTTGTAATTCTAATGTTTTATGAGGCTTTCCATAAGAAAAGATTTTTGTGCATTTAACCTGAATTCATACTTTTAGGATGAAAAGCCATTTTTTTTTGGTCAAAGTTTGAGGGACATTAAGTCATTTCTGAGATACTTTGTGATATATTTATATACTACCTTCTTCCAGCCTTCAGTTAAACTTATAAGTAAGTTCATTTTTTTTTTTTTTTTCAGAAAATGTTTATTACACCTAGTATTTATTTGTTGGTGTGGGCCCCTAAATTAAAAGAAGCCCCTAAATTACCAGTCAAATTGTGTTTTGCATTTACTAGACTTGTTTCTCAATACTCTAAGCAGTTTATTTTTATCCAAGAATTTGTTTTTATCAGCCAAGTAATTGAGTAATCCTTCTCATTAAAAAGCTTTTTGTTATCTTAACCCATGGAAAACTTAATTTTAGTTTTTTTCTAAAGTTTTGTTTTAAAAAGTAATTACCCATATTTACTTACTGCAAAATTATTCTAATTAGTAGGACTGCTAAGTAAGACACTATCCTGAGATCTTGCAGCCCTCTAACCTCTTGTCTATACTAATGAGATCTCTGCCTTTTTAAAAATTCTACAATTCCCATAGTCTCAAATATTTTCAGACATTTTGTGATATGAATCCTCCCCTCTCTGTAACCTCAGCCATACTGCTTTCCTTCCTACTCAAGTTCAATCTGTTCAATCTGTGTTGATTTATATACATTCTCCAAATGAGCAGTGCTCTTTAAGGCCTCTATGCATCTCCACAAGGTGCTTCCAGCCCTTGGCCAACATTTCCCCCACCCTGTCTTCACCTAGCTAATTCCTCCTCATCTTTTTCTTCTAATAAGCCTTCCTTGATGCTGTGTTTTGCTGTAGCTCCTACCCTACCTCTAGTAGTGCATGTTCCACAGTGCACTGTAATTGTCTCCTTGCCTGTTTGTCGTTGCCACCGGTCCATGGACTCCAAAAGAGCAGAAACTATGCTTGCTATCTTTGCATTCTCACCTTTCCAAGGTAGAATATAGCCCCACATCATTGCAACCCCTTGTTAGCTATATTTGTTGAATAAGTTAAATATTCCCTTCTGATCTTTACATTCTTAATTGCCTCTTTCTGTATAGAATGCAGAGAGCTGGAATTCCTTGTCCAACAGTTGTTCTACTCAAGAAACACATTTTAGTTATGTCTTTTATTGGCCATGATCAAGTTCCAGCCCCTAAATTAAAAGAAGTAAAACTCAGTAGTGAAGAAATGACAGACGCCTACTATCAAACTCTTCACGTAAGTTGTGCCTTTTCAAAGCATTCACACACTGATTTTTTGTTGTTGTTTTTGTTTTGGTAAAGGTGACTCAGGACTCTGTTCCTGAGCCTCTTCAAGCTTATTTTTATTTTAAATTTTATTTTTTTATTCTTTAAATCACAACCTTAGTAAATGGTTTTTGAAATACCTCCCCTCCTTCCTCTTGTTCTCCCTCCATTCTCTCAAACCCTGCTCTTTTTTGTTTACTAGTCTGTGTTAAGTCCATTAGTCTCTTTCTTTCCTGTGGCAGTGTTCTTTCATTGGGTGAGGGACTGTGTTGGAACTAGGCAAATCTGACTGGTAGATTTTCAGTCTTAAGTTTGCGCTGGGTGGCAGGTCTATATTTATTTGAGGTCTGTTCATGCTTTTTCATCTTCTCCAATCACACCTCTGTTGTTTTGCTGCTTTACCTTATGGTTCTGGCATCAGATTTAGGGGGTCTTACCCCCCTGCCAGTGTGGGTGAAGAATTTTCTCTATGGATACAGGCATCTGTGACACACTGATTTTTAAACCTTAATAGTATTTCCTAAAGTATTTTGCTATTTTAAGACTACGTAGCAAATGCAAGCTAGCATTTGTGAAAGAATGTTAACAATGATGAGTTGTCTTTATATTAATAAGTAGGTATCTTGGATGGTTTAGAAAAAGCATAGACCTCTGGAGCAAATGAACGCCTAGTTGTTAGCATTAGTGACATAGAAGCCCAAAACTTATATTCACGAAGCTTAAATAAGTTGAACATTATAAAATATAGTATATAATGCCTGTTTGGTTTATTATTTTCTTGAATGTTATAGTTTTAATAGCTAAGAAAATACATTTCCTGTTGGGAAACTAGAAGGGAAATTTTTGGTCTTAGAAGAAAGCGCTGATGAAAACCCGAAGGGTAGGAAATGGGCAGGTGTCAGAGGAGGAAAGGTTATGTCAAGAACTTTGAAGAAGCTATTTATGATACTGATGGCAACTGTATTCCATCTTAGCCCTCTAACCTATGAAAATATCTCACTATTTGGATTTCCCAGTACTGTTTTATTTTTCTCTGTTGTGTTAATTGAGCTGCAGAGATATATATGCTTTTTACACCACCTCTTTGTGGGTCATTGATGAAATGCAGCAGCTGATGTGAAGATAAAAGTGTTATCCAAATTAATTTTTAAAACTATAGATAGGGAGATAATCCAGCTTTTCTCTACCTCTAACTGGAAAATGCTTTCTGACTTTCTTTGGCAGTGGCATGGCTGGGAAAGAGAGGAGGTAGCGATGTACCTTTCCTACTAGACTTTCTTTAGGCTGAGAGGCAAAGTATTAAAGCTGCTTTTTCTATTCTAAGGCTGGAGTATCATGAATATATAATGCCACTTAATTTATAAGAATATCTCTTTCCCAGTACATCTGGCAGGAATTACTTTTCACCTTAGAAACTCTATGAATCCCAGAGAGGTCTAGATGGCATATTTGCTCTTTTATGAAGGGTAATCCTTTTTATGTCTTATGTAGGTCCATTGATTAGTGACTCTAACACAGCTACTCTCATGCATGTGGGAATCCAGGTCTGTCCCTTGGCCACCTATTCTTGTTGCTGTCACATGGACAAGAAGTAGAGTATCACATACTTAGCCCTCTCCATTCTCACTGTTCCTTCATCCTACCTTAGGGTGGAGAAAAAAATAGAGCCCAATCCTATACTATACAAAGAAGAAGTACATTCTTTAACCTACATTTGTTTTTTCTTGTAAATATTGATAGACATGGAAATTAATGTTGTTTAGGTAAATTGAATTTGTTCCTTTATTTCCTAAATGTCTGCCTTGCCTCTTCACAGTTGATGCAACAGTTATATAATGAATGTACTCTTGTACATGCCGACCTCAGTGAATATAACATGTTGTGGCATGCTGGGAAGGTGAGAAGCACATTTTTTAATGTTCAGATTAAATGACTTAATTAAATTCAAACATATAATATCGCTGTATTCTCCATATTTAAACAGGTCTGGTTGATTGATGTTAGTCAGTCTGTAGAACCAACCCATCCTCATGGCCTGGAATTCTTGTTCCGTGACTGTAGGAATGTCTCACAGGTAGGCATATGAAAGAATACGTCTTTTTTATGGAGCATGACAGATTAAAATATTTTTCACATTCCTAAATAACACTACCGTATTTCTTAGAGTATGTAAGCATTTGACTATTGACTGTTTTCAAGATAAAAATGTAAAGTCAATTTGTGAGACTTTGTTTCAACAAGAATTTGATTTGCAGGCCTCATACTTAGTCTATTGAATTAAATTTCCAGTAGAATATGTTTTTATTTTGGCTTCAAATATTTAAACAGTCAGGTAAACATTTAACAAATCTCCAGGTCTTAAAAAGAGGCTGGCATGTGCTATTTCTGCATGTTTTCTGCCATTGTTACTGTTATTAAGTGGAAAATAGTCTTAGGGTCTGATCACTATTTCTGTGAGGCAGACTAAAGAGATTAGGGAATGTGCAGCTTAGTAATCACAGAATTGAATCATATCTGTCTGCTGTACAAAAATAATAAATTGTTAGTAGTTGATAGGAATGATCTTTGTAAATGCTAGAATATCTTCACACTGGAAATAACATTGAGCCTGCTTGAAAATTTAATTCTTAGGATTTAATGAATGTTCCATTTTACACACTTAAAGCAATGACAAGCAACTTTATATGCCACTAATTTTTATAACTATGAAAAATACAGTGTGGCCATACTCAGAAGACAGCATAGATGTGTAAGAGAGGACAAAAACCCAGGCAAAACAAGCAGAGTTAATGTTGAAGTGAAGGAGTCTGTGGTTTAGTGATTACGGAAACAGTTCTGATGTACCATTCCGTTTCTTAGTTTCTATTATAACCTTGTTAATAGTTTTTGCTGATTTTCTTTTATTTTCTTACTAGTTTTTTCAGAAAGGAGGTGTAAAGGAAGCCCTCAATGAGCGTGAACTCTTTAATGCTGTTTCAGGCTTAAATATCTCAGCAGATAATGAAGCTGATTTCTTAGCTGAGGTAAGTGTGGTTGGCCATCTTTCATCTTGATGGTAATAAATACCCAGATCAAGTAGATAACCCCTGAAAAACAAAGTCAAGAGTTTTCTTTTCTTGAGAGGTTGTTTTGTCTTCCCAGGCTTAAATCCTAGGATAAACATACAACAAAATATACAAGTGTTTCACAGGTTAAGACAACCCATTTGCAATATACTTATAATTCCCCTATTTTACAAATGAGGAAGTTGACTGGTAAACATTCTGAGTGATACAAAAGCAGTAACACACATGGGCCTGCCTTTAGCTAAGCATAGAAAGTTAGAAGTGGTCATTCTTAGAAATACCCACTCACTGCAAATGGATCTAGAGAACCTTTTTAAAAATCTCCTTCCAGAAATCAAAACAAAAAAAAAATCAAACAAAAGTGAAAACGGAAAAGAGCAGCTAGTTACTTCAGAAACAGAGAATGATTATAGGATGTTCCAGTATGACTTGAATTTGGCCCAGCTGCAAACTGAGGTCAAATTGCAGGGAAGTAGGCTGGGCACGGTGGCTTGTGCTTGTAAGCTTCAGCCTATGAAGCGGCCAGGGCTAGGGATCGCGGTTCGAGCCCCGCCTGGGGCCCGTAGCGAGACCTAGTTCCAAAAAAAAAATAGCTGGGCATGGTGGTGCGCGCCTATAATCCCAGCTACCTGGGAAGCTGAGGCTGGGGATTGCTTGAGTCTGGTACCCCGGGCAACGAGAGCCTGCGGTTCCACAGGCAAAAATAGCAAGACATAGTCTCAAAAAATAAAAAAATAAAAACACACACACACACACACACAAAAAAAAAAAAATTGCAGGGAAGTAATGGGAACATGGTAAATCCAGCTCTAACTCAGTGCGATTGTTCAGAAAGTAGTTGTTGCTGTTGTTAGATCAGCCTTGGCATTTCCTTTTTCCCTGTTCCCTGAAAACTTTGTAGTGTACATACATAGTAAAACATATCTTATTCCAATTGCCAACTTGCTGAAGATACTAAATACTGGTCCTGGTAACATAATCAAGTAAAAACCATACCTGTGTGTAAATTAATAATATGTATATTAGTTTTTAATTCTAATTTAAGGTCAACATCATTAGAAATGACCTCATTTTAAGAGAGTGAAAATACTGACTCAATTTAAAATATGAATTCAGTGAAATGAGATTTTACAAATGAGTTCACTTCATTGATTTTGTAGATAGAAGCTTTGGAGAAAATGAATGAAGATCATGTTCAGAAGAATGGAAGGAAAGCTGCTTCATTTTTGAAAGATGATGGAGATCCACCAGTCCTATCTGATGACTAACACCAGTAGCCACGGCTTTCAGTGTTAACACAGCAGTGATTGTCAGCTGCCAATGACAAATGAAGTTATGGGTGACTTGAAATACCAAAACATGAGGAGTGTACAATGGTGCTTCTGTGCTTCCCCCCTTATACCCCATATGCCAGATGTGTGGAATTTTTAGCTTGGTATTGAGAGAATAAAATGTCACTACCTCTCCTCTCATGAACAGGATAATAGAATTCTTTAACAGCTTCAGGTTACCTAGCTGAAATCAACCTGATTTTATAGGACTCATGGTATGAGAATTTTTAAAACTTAGATAACATTTCCAGATATGGAAGGAAAAGGACAGATGTGTTTAATTGATAAGGGAGGCTTTTATTACAGCATTTTATTTATTGTGATATTACCTAAAATCTGCCCTTATCAATTCTTTTTTCCAGTTTATAGCCATAATGCTAAAGAAAAGTTTGTTCTATTAGTAGGTGTTATAAACAGAAATTTGGTTTCAGAATGGTTGATAGAAATAGATGTAAGCAAAGAACATCTTATTGACACATAATAAATATCAGCGAGATTTTACATTTCTGTACTGATATTCAAGAAAAGCATCATAGGTTTCTGAAAGAAATCTGTAAGAACGTCTTAGGTTTTCAATATTTTTAAATTTTACTTTTCAGCTTTTCCACATTTATCTAAAATGGTTGGGTTTGTAATTCATGGTGCAGCTGTTCTGCATTTATTATGAGAAAGTAAATTTTCTGGAAGGACAGAATATAAAATTAAACCATGTGTGGCATGTTTTAATAAAGTCAATGAAACCAAGTTCAGTTTATATTTCAAACTATATAGTTATTGATTTTGAGAGAAATATTGAATATGAGAAAAATGTAGCAAATGATTTAGCGTAAGTCATCAAATGATGTGAAGCATGTATAAAACAACTCAAATGCCAAATTAACTGTCTGGTAATTGATAATTTTTAATACTGGCTGGCTGCCAACTCAAAACAAGCACTGCTGGGAAATTACACATTGGCTTTGTTAAGACTGAAGTACATTAACTACAATAGTCATTCCTTCTCTGACTGAAATCATTTTGGAACCACTAAAGACCCCAAATCTCTGTCTGGCAATAGAAAGTAAAATTAAGTATCATCTAAACTTAAAACTTCTCCTTTAACATTATTTTAAAATGGCAAATACTTTATTTCTATAAAACTATTTTTGTTTCTGTTATATAACTCCTAACTGCATTTTGGAGAAGTGTGATTTTGGATAAGTAATCATTACATTTCTGAAATGTTTCCTATTCTCAGACAAAGACTAGATGACAGAAATTTCAGAGAATTAATTTTAAAACCATTAAGTATATAAAACTTTTTTGTTTTGTTTTGTTTTCTGACATACTCTGTTTGACAAAGAGCAGCAAACCACTGCTGCCTGGCATTAGAGTGTGCTGTGAACATGCTTTTTAAGAAATTAAAAATGAAGAAATCATTTTAGAATTGTTTTTTTGTGTGGTTTTTTCTTGTACCTTATGTTAGCATATGTTAATCCAAGTTACCCTTCTGTCTGAAATTAAGCAGTTCTATTTTAAGTATTTGCCCTCAGCTTTCTTGTACTTAGATTTCTCTCAACTTTTTTGTATTTAGATTTCACTTTAAAATAACTCACAAATAAGTTTTTTCCCCTTTTGTTGAGCAGAGTGATTTTTTTTCTTTTCCAGTGGAAAATGTTTATTTGCTAAATAAGGAATCAAATACAAATGGAAAAAACCCAAATATAAAAAAATAAGACTATCTTGCCTTACTTTAAAAGGAAGTGGATATATGAACATACATTGTCAAAATAAGGATGTAGGGAAATTTTTATTTCAGTAGGATAATTGCATACCAGTTTCCCCATTACAAAGCCAGTTTTTCTTATAAAACTAAGGCATGTATGTTCATTTGAATTTAAATATTGTAGAAAATCAGAAGGGTTAAAAGTCTCTGAGTCTAAAAATCATTTCATAGCACATATTCCAGCCAGTTTTTCCCCGCAACATATTATAGTCTCTTTAGAAAAATTTCTCCTCTCAACGAAAACAGAATAAGGGGAGGCAACTGATGGTGAAGTGTTGATGGTAGACCCCTCAGGACGATGAAGGAGACAGAGACATTCATTAGAGGTAGTACATTTTATGCTGCTTATTTAGGTGCTGGGCATCAGAAAGTATTGTTGTCTACACCTTTTGAAATTCTGATCAGTTTTTAAACATTTCAAAAATTATTAGGCAGAATTAGCTCATCTGATTATGTTTTGAGTTGCCAATACTTATGAAGACATATATAGATATATATACACACACCTATACTTCTATATCTTTAAAATGTATATATGTATGTCATAGTTCTATAGAGATTACAAAAAATTTGTTTTCAAATTTCAATTTATATTTGGAGAAACCAGGTTACTTATTCAAAAACATTTTTTTTTAGTCTTTCATTTGCAAATGTATTTCCCAATTCAAAAATATCAGTACTACTCAGGGAAAATACTACTTTTGCTATCCTAGGTTTCCCAGCTTTTCCCAAACACAGCTATCTTTTTGAAGAATTAAAATCAAATATTATAGGAAGGTAAGAAAGCACAAGGAGGGGAAATAGACTATTTGCTACAGAACGAATGAATGAATTACTACTTAAAGCTCTACATTCCCCACTCCTACCCCCCATCACTAATGCTTTCTGGAACAAAAAATAACAATAAAATAGTTGCCACAAAATCATAAGAAAACTATCTGGGTAAAGAAAAATGAGGCAAGAATTAAGAAAAAAGGTCAAAAAAGGGTTTGACAGACTCCGCCATTCGTGGGCTACCGCCAAGATACACATTTCCCTCACAGGGAAGATGATTACCCTCGAGGCTGAACCCTCAGGTGCAATTGAAAATGTAAAGACCAAAATCCAAGATAAGAAAGGACTTCCTCCTGATGTTCAAAGATTAATCTGTTGGTAAGCAGCTGGAAGATGGACTTTGTCTGACTACAAGATTCAAAGGGAGTCCATTCTATATTTTGTCCTATGGCTGCGTGGTGGTGCTCAGAAAAAAATTGGTATAACACTCCCAAGAAGAATAAACAGAAGGTTAAGCTGTCCTTCCTAAATTATTACAAGGTGGATGAGAATGACAAAAATCAGTCACCTTCGTCAGGAGTGTCCATATGATGATTGTGATGCTGGAGTTTTATGACCAGCAACTTTGACAAACATTATTGTGGCAAATATTGTCTGACCTATTATTTTAACAAACCAGAAGACACATAATTACATAAGGGTTCACAGTAGGAAAAACAGTATTAAAGGAAACGATTTGATAAGCTAAGTTTGAAGAAAGAAGAAATAAGTTCATGTTTGAAGTGTTAGTAAATCTAGTCTTCTTGAGGTTTTATCATCTGGAAAATGGTAAACAGATGAGTTGAAACCTACTTCCCCAAATGTGTTCCTCCCCAAATTCTTGTTGAAGTCTTAACCCTTAATGTAGGACTTGTATTTAAAAAGGGCGCCTTTAGAGAAGAAATCAAGGTTAAATGAGGTCCTTGGCTTAGGATCCGAATCTGCTAGGACAGGTCGCCCTCTTAAAGAGGAATAAAATACCAGAGATCTCTTCACACAAGCACAGACAAAAGGCCATATGAGAAAATGGCATTTGTACTCAAGAAGAGAAACCTTACCAGACACCAAAGTGCTGGCACTTTGATCTTGGATTTCTTCAGAATTGTGAGAAAGTTCATTTCCATTTTTTAAGTCACCCAAACTGTGTGTGTGACTTCTGAGGTAAGGTCATGAAAGATATGGCTCCGCTTTGTTTAATGGATCCCTGCCTTTGGGGAAGCCAGCTGCCATGTCTTAAAGGTAGTCAGGCCTAGGAGAGACCCAGTGGGGAACTGAGGTCTGCCAATAGCCAGCTGCCTGTAAAGTTTGGAGGCACATCCTTTCTGTCTTCAGTCAAACTGTCAGATGTCTTCAAACATTTTGGCCAACACTATAACTAATTCATGAGAGAATCCCAAAATTCTAATGTACAGAAACTGTTATAATAATAGGTGTTGTTTTTAAACCATTAAATTTTTGGAGTAATTGACACTGGACCAATAGATAAATAATAAAAAGGGTAAGGATCAATTCAAATCTTAAGAATCAATGGATTTTTATGTAACAGTTCAGAAGTTTATTGATAAATTCCATATTGCAATTAACCTTTAAGAAGCTACCACTTGTTTTGTTTTTTTGAGACTGGGTCTCGCTATTTTTACCCGTGGAACTGTAGGCTCTCGTTGCCAGGGGTACCACAGACTCAAGCAATCCCCAGCCTCAGCTTTCCAGGTAGCTGGTATTTTACAGGTGTGCGCCACCACGCCCAGCTATTTTTTTTGGAACTAGGCCTTGCTACAGGCCCCAGGCGGGACTCAAACAGCGATCCCTAGCCCTGGCTGCTACATAGGCTGAAGCTTACAGGCACAAGCCACCGTGCCCGGCCCAAAGAAGCTACCACTTGTTAAGTACTGGTATAGTATTAAAGAATTAAAGTATCTACAGTGACCTAAAAACTTTATTAATATGCTCCTTTCTTTTCCAACTACTTATATGTAGGAGGCTAGATTTTTCTCATATAATTGAATTAAAACAAGATATCCCAACAGACTGATACATAGAAGCAGACAAGAGAAGTCATTTATCTTCTATTAAATCATACATTAAGGAAGTTTTAAAAAATATAAAAATGCATTTTTCTCACTGATTTTCTATGTTGATTTTTTACATTATTTTTCACATATAAATAATCTATATTAAAATATAGTAGGTTTTATTTTTAAATGATATTTAAAAAATAAGTTTTTACTATGATAACTATCCTCAGATAAAAGCTCATTGAGCCTCTCAATAATGCTTGAAAGAAAATGTCTTGAAGCTAAAAAGTTTAAGAACAAATACAGGCAGGCATACAAGTTTAAAGGAAAGTAACTAGAATTGGGCTCAAAATCATGTTACATGTGGATTAACCAAAGAAACTGAAACTTGCATAAGGCTTAAAACCTAATGGGTATATTATAAAAGGAATGGAGAAAAGTATTAGTTTATGGTATAGGCATATGGGATGAGAGTTAACATCAGGGGTTCCGCAATCAAACCTATATGTTTGATATTCAGATCTGGTGCATTAATAGCTTCTATGGCTTCACCAATTAAATCATTTTCTCTTCCTTATTTTTCAAATTTTATTTTAAAATTATGATTAAATATACATATCATAAAATGTACCATCTTAACTATTTTCAAAAACACAATTCAATGACAATAAGTATATTCAACCATCAACACCACCCATCTCCAAAATTTTAATCTCTGTAGACTGAAACTCTAACATTAAACACTGAACTTCTTATTACCTCAATTCCTGACATTTTTTCTCTGAATTTAACTACTTTGGATACCTCGTATAAATATTTGTAATTTTGTCTCTGGTTTCTTTAATTTATCCAAAGTCTTCAGGATTCATCCATGATGTGGCATGTGCCAGAATGTCATTCTTTTGAAAAATGAATATACCACATTCAGTTTATCTCATCTGACACCTGACTTATTTCCACATTTTAGTTATCACAAGTAATGCTTACGTGACCATTAATGTACAATTGATGGACCGCAGAGTCCATCATTACATTTTCTTGAATCTCCACACTGTTTTCCACAGCAGCTACACCACTTTGCATTCCTATCAGCAATATTCAAGGATTTCAATTTCTCCATTTCTTGTATGTATTTATAATAGCCATCCTAAATGGAGGTGTGAATCCTCCATTCTTTTTTTTTTTTGAGACTAGGTCTCGCTATTTTTGCCCATGGAACTGCAGGCTCTCGTTGCCCAGGGTACCACGGGCTCAAGTCATCCCCAGCCTCAGCTTCCCAGGGAGCTGGGATTACAGGCGCCACCACGCCCAGCTATTTTTTTTGGAACTAGGTCTCGCTACGGGCCCCAGGAGGGACTCGAACCGCGATCCCTAGCCCCGGCCACTTCATAGGTTGAAGCTTACAAGCACGAGCCACCGTGCCCAGCCTCCATTCTTTTTAAACTTTATTTTGAAAAAATTCCAACCTATAGAAAAGTTATATATCTGTTCCCTAGATTTGCCTGTTAACATTTCACCGCATTTATCCATCTCTATATTCTTTGTTGTTTCCCTGAATCATTTAAAGGACATTACAGACATGGTGTTTCTTCATACCTATACTTCAAGTGTGAATTGCTTAACAAGAATGGTCTACAGATTAACATTAATTACCTAGATAGTATAAGTTTTAGGCAAATTTCCCCAATTGTCCCCCAAAGTACTTTATAGGTACTCTTTTTGGTTTATTTTGGAGGGGTAGTTTTTTTCATCTAAGACTCAGTATTCAATCATTAAACACGGTTTTTAATATTTTGTTTTTCTTCATCTAGAAGTCCCTTACTCAAAAGTTATAGGTTTTCTTGTTTTTATTCTTAAAATAAAAATAATTTGGCAAATAATGTTTTAGAATTTTATATATCATAATTCAGGTGAGACTCAATACTCAAATGAAAGTTCTGTGAAAGCCATGTTTTTCATGTTTTTTCCACTGGAACCTCAGCACCTATTATTGTCATACCTATAAAAGGTGGTCAATGAATATCTGAATAAACACATAATTAAACAATTGGTGAGGGGAGGTAACTTTTCCTGTGTCACATTTTCATTTGTTTTATATCTGACATATGACATCTCTACATGATATCCAGTGGACATTTCAAACTTTCTTTAAAACTTGCAATTAAAGGTCGGACACTGTGGCTCATGCCTGTAAGCTTCAGCCTATGAAGCGGTCAGGGCTAGGAATCACGGTTCAAGTCCCACCTGAGGCCCATAGCGAGACCTAGTTCCAAAAAAATAGCTGGGCATGGGGTGCGCGCCTATAATCCCAGTTACCTGGGAAGCTGAGGCTGGAGATTACTTGAGTCTGTGGTACCCCGGGCAACGACAGCCTGTGGTTCCACGTGCAAAAATAGTGAGACCAAGTCTCAAACAAAACAAAAGAAAAAAATCAACTTGCAATTAAAATACACTAGAATCTGACCAATTGTAATCAAATCCACTGCTACCTTCCTAGCTCAAGTTAGTCTCTTAACCGATCTCTCTGCTTCTGTTTTTGTCTGGTTCTCTACTTTCAGATTAGTCAACACAAGTACCGCAATTAAAATTTTAAACAAAAGTTATATCATGTTATTTTTCTGCTCAAAATCCTCTACTCCAGTGGATTCTTGTCTCACTCAGAGTAAGATCCAAAAATGTTACAACAGCCTAAAATCTGGCCCATGTTACCTTTATCCTCATGTCCTCCTCTTCTGATATCATTTGTGGTTTGCTTGCTCATCTAGACATACTTGCTGTTCCCTGGGCTTTAAATGTTCTTCCATTAGAAATCCATGAGTTTCTATCCTTCAGGTTTTTGTGCAAATTTCATCTTCACAAATAACAAGTCACCGCAGATTTTCATGGTTTAAAACCACAACCATCTCACAATCTCTAAGCCAAGAATCAGTGATTTTTAGCTCAAGGTGTCTCATAAAGTTGCAAGCAAGCAAGATAGCATCAGATAGGCTGACCAGACCTGGGGCGTTTGCTTCTAAAGCTTGATGCCATGGCTGTTGGCAGGAGAGCTCAGTTCCTCACTGGTACTGACAGAGGCTTCAGTCCTTTATAGGTAACTGCTTTTCTGAAAGGGCTGCTTTATCCTTGAGACAGAGAATCTGGCTTTCCCAAAGCAGCTGATGCAAGAAAGAGTGAGGTAGAAGGTGCAATTCTTTTTTTTTTTTTAACACCATCCTTCCCCCCCTTCTCCAAAGGTGCAATTCTTCGACAACCTATCCTCAAAAGTCATGCTCTGTCTTTTGAGCACTGTCCTATTGCTACACAGGTCCGTCCTGTTCAAGCTGTAAAGGGACTGATCAGGGACATGAATACCAAGAGGTAGAAAGTGTCAAAGGTCATATCATCTTGGAGATGAGCTACCACACATTTGAAATTGTACAACTATTATCCCATTCCTATTAATATTTTTCCTTGTAATTCATCCCTATCTGAAATAAGTTACTCATTTCTGTGATATTTCACTAAACTTCATGAGAAGAGGGAATTTCATTTGCCTTATTCATTGCTGTACCCCAAAGCACTATAATAGTGCCTGACACAATTCAACAGAAGCCCAAATTATACGTTGAATATATGAATGATTTATTATAGAGGTATGGCTCAAAGGTTCAAACTGAGAGTATCAAGTTAGAAATTAAATGGAACGTCGTTCAAAAAATTTTTTTTCTTTTTTGAGACTAGGTCTCGCTATTTTTGCCCATGGAACCACAGGCTCATGTTGCCTGGGGTATCACGGACTCAAGCAATCCCCAGCCTCAGCTTCCCAGGTAGCTGGTATTACAGGTGCGTGCCACCACGTCCAGCTATTTTTTGGGACTAGGTCTCACAGTGTTGCCCCAAGCGGGACTCAAACCGCGATCCCTAGCCCCAGCCACTTCATAGGCTGAAGCTGACAGGCATGAGCCACCGTGCCCTGGCTCTTCCTTCAAATTTTTAAAAGTTATCCAAGAAAACAAACAAACAAAAAACCAGCGATGATTGCACAACCTTGTGAATATACTAAAAATCATTCAGTTATACATATAAAATGGGTGAACTATATTGCATGTGACTTTATTTTTGTTTTTAAAAAATTTTTATTTTTCTAATTGATTACTCACAGATATATTTTATATAGTTGTCTACACCCCGAGGTTCTCCCACCACTTTGTCACCTGTGGACCATCATCTTAATCTCTTGTGTCCATCCTTCCCTTGATTTTACCCCTCTCTCCCTCTCTATGCTTCCATTCTACTAAGTTAGTTTTACATTTTCCTTCTCCTTTTGTTTGTTTTCCCTATATCCCACATATAGGTGAGATCATCCAGTACTTCTCTTTATCTTTCTGGCTTCCTATATAGCAAGACCCATTTTCAGCTGACCTAGAGATATTTTTATTTGTTTTTAATTTATGTAATTTTATTATTTTAAAAAATTGATTGCACATACACATACACACACACATATATATATTACATCATTGTTTATCCTGAGGTTCTTCCACCACCTTATCACCATGAATCATCTTAATTTCTTGTACCCATCCCTCTCCTGATTTTTCTGTCCTCCCCCTATCTTGTTCTATGTTTCAG
>PVHY01014303.1:0-38857 GCA_004024945.1 Uropsilus gracilis
CCACCAGCCCATCCATCCATCCATCCATCCATCCATCCATCCACCCACCCACACATCCATCCATTCATCCATGTAGCCATGCACCCATCCATGCATCTATAAGCTTGCCCACCCCTTTTTTAACCTATCACCTATCTCTATTCATATACATCCTATATACAAACATATAACTGGTATAAATATATGTCAAATCTATGAGATATACAAATATCAGAAGATCAATGAGATGACAGGATACCTAGCATGAGACTATTCCAGTCCTCACTGCGCCTTTTAGAAACAAAGAGCTCCTGTGACAAGTCACAACTCCCTCCGTGCCTCAGTTTCCAAATTTGCTACCCACGGCTCACTCCTGCCCTATCTAGAGGTGAACAGAATGAGGTAAGCTACAAAAAACTGCTTTGGCAAGCAGAGCCCCAGACAAATGCGAGGGCTAATGAGATGTTTTACAAAAGAACATTATTCCTGAACTAAGAAGTGAACATCCACATTCACGTTTTCTGTGAAGGTTCTTCTTTGAAATTAAATTGAGACCATAACCAACATCCCTCCCAGGGCTGCCTGAGGTTTTCCTCAGCAACAAAGCAAGGACTTCTTTTCATCATTTATAACATTGGAGTTCAAGCTCCGAGTGGTACTTTTTACCAGTGGTGAAAATAGCTTTCTTTTCACAGCAGAAACACTGAGAATGATCTCCCTCTTGATGCTAATGGAAGGGCGAGGCTGAGCCCTGTCGCCACCCAACATGCCTTGATTTGGTTTTGCCAATGGGATGTTCAGACAGGGAGGAAGGGAGCGGTGCCAGGCGGAGCATGGAGTGGGATTTTATTTGTTTGTGAATAATTAAAAGATTGAGGTACATTTTTCAAATGGAATCTTGTTCCATTTTCCTCCCAGCTGCTGCTGGCTACTGCACCCTCTCTCCTATGTGTGAGCTGAGCAGAGACCCTCGCTAAGCATCATGGGCTTCTACAAACCCGGCCCCAAACTGCCTTTCTAGAACTTTCTACTCCTCCTCCTCCTCCTCCTCCAAAGCACAGTATGTGCAGTTGTGCTAGTTTCGGCTGAGGTTCTGAAGGAGTAAGTACTTTCAACTCAAACAGCCATGTCTCCTCTCCTACAAGACCAGGACTTTTATCTCTGCTGATTGAAATCCGACTCAGCCTTCCAAGCACATCCGAACTGCCTTGGATTCAAACAGCTTCCCCCAACACCCCTAGCTGATTCCAATCTCCCCTTCCTATTGTCCCTGATGACAGCCCCCACCCCAACCTTGTATTCGTTTTATGCCTCCGGTTGCACACTGGTTCTTTCTGGTGGGGAACGTCCCCCACCTGATAGAAAAAGCAGAAGCTCTGTAGTGCAGGATGGCATCTAACTTTTCTTATGGAAGATTTCACATACACACACACACACACACACCAAGTAAACAGAAGGCCTTATTTATTTTTGCATCTCCTTTGGGACCTATCACAGTGTTTTGCATGTAGCAGGAGTAAATTTAAGTAATTAGGGCCTTCGGCAAATGGAGCTGTCTGCCCGCCTGTCTCACTCCCCATGTCCCGCGTGGCTAAGCGGTCTCTCAGCAACACACACCGACTCACACACCACCCACACACCTGGAGGACCGCAGGCAGCGTGGCTCCCGCCGGCTCATCCACCTGAAAATGCAGGGCAAGAGCTAATCCGTAACGTCATCAGCCACGGTGACTGTATTTGAGGGGAGGGGAGAAAACGGGTTAAGATTCTTTTCTAAGATAATTCTAATCGGCTTGCGCATCTGCGTGGCTTTCTAGCAAGGCCGATGGCTCATGAATGTTTCATCTCTGATGGATAATTTACAAATAAGAGGGCCCTCTGCACGGATCGGAATCGGGGCTTGTCTTCGCCTTGCATTATTAACGGAGACAGACACACACAGTTTGGAAACGCTCTCCCCTTCTCAAAAGGTCAGATCCAGATGCCTCCCTCGGCTCATTTTTGTGTGCCCACTCAGGCCGCAATTTCGTGATGACTCTGTGTGTGTGTAGATGCGCGCGCGCGCATTATTTTGGGGGCCAGTGACACCCTGTGATGGATGACACGCCATGCTGTGTCATATCCAATTAACTCAAATGGACTGTTCACTGCATTAGCCTGAGTGCATGGCAGACCACTAAATATGGGGCGAATCTAGCCCGGCTCCCCCACTTTCCCATCCGACTCTGGGTCTGAGCAGATCATGCCACTGTGATGTGTGTGCCACAGCCCAGGCAGGCAGGTGGCACGTAGACACCATTCAAACTTGGCCTATTCAATCGCAACTCCTCTAACTCGCCATTCATGCATAGCAAAACACCATCTGGTCCTATTTTGCCTCCAGCAATCACAGCTGACCAAAAAACGATAATAACAGCTGTTGCAAAACAAAAGCCAAACAAAGGGGGTGGGGGGGGGAGGAAAGGTTAGATTGAAGTCCGGTGCTGAGAAATGCTCCGTGAAGTGAGAAATGGGAAGGAGACCATTCAGATGTCTGGAGCCTGCTGAATACATGCTACTGAAGACTTCTACTTAAACTTGAGATATTAATCCATCTGTCTAAAAAGCCTGCAGCCCCCCCATCAGGTGGTAATATATGGCAGAAATTATGCTGCACGAAGGCATTTAAGCTTTTGTTCTTGGAGTCGGGAACTAATGACCTCGTGTCAGCTAAAAATGAAAACTCCTTCTGTTCTTTCATCAGAGCGCAGGACAGGTTAATGCAGAAAGGAGAACATATTTAGCTGGAATAATAAAATAATGTGCACCCGGCAGGGGAAGAGGAAAGGTGCGTGCGATGGAGGTGGGAGATGTGGGAAAGACTTGTTAATACTGTTGACTTTTTTCAGAAGCAAAGCGCCATCAGGTATCAGTTTTCTCAGGCCTATTTTTCATGAGCCTGAGTTCTTGCCAAACTGTAACCCAAAACCCCCGCCAAACGCTTACTTACATGTCCACCATAGGAGCCGGCCCTATGGAGAAATGGAAATACAAGCTGATTCATGATCTGCGTGATCGAATCCTGGGAAAAAGAATTTGGTAACAAGGTTGGGGAATTCTTTTCACGATGCAAACCTTCTGACATTTAAAATACACAGTTTCGTCTGGTGATTAATTTTTTTAAATTGTCATCATTAAGTTGTTTTTTTTTTTTTGTCCCCTTGAAATTGACCGTCAGTGGCTTAGCAGCCTTTAATCAAATGTGATAAAACCCAAGATTTCTAAAATCATTTAATAGATGTTACAACACCTGCTTCTAACTGCAAACAGTCGAAAACAGACTTCACTTGCAATTAAGTCTTATCACTAGTGACATTTTTTTCCAGGCAATACTTCATGGGTTTTCAAAATGACAATTACAGAACTAATACACAATTACTGTCACATGCAGTTTGGCAATTAATTTTGAAGACATTTGTCTAAAGGTTTCACAACAGAATGTAAAATGGTTCTTATTGTTATGTAATGGTAGTTTCAACTCACAGAAGATTTTTTTTTTCTTTACCCATTTTTTTCCAGCTCCAATGGGTCTGATAGAGGCAGACTGTCTTCACGGAAAACAATCGCCCCTTCTAGATACAACTAGACATCATTCAAAGGCTGTTGGAACACTGATACCTGTCAACTAACATGTCTGATGAAAAGCTTCAATTTAGACATAAATTTTTGTACAGCAAGAAATCTATAAATTTATAATTAGAATCTCTTGCTGTTCAATATTTGTACATAATACAGAGCATGAGAGGACGATGAAATATTGAAAGCAGAATTCATTATTCATAGCCCACAACATACAATAAATATTCTTTGAAATACAACAACAACTTCGAAGAATCCATCGTCCAATATTTGTGAACGTCTCACCTCCTGGCTGTGGACGCCGGGACATGACTCCCCCCCCCCCCTTTTCCAGATTAGGATTCTGATCAGGGTTGACACTTGCTGTTTTTAATTTTCATTTTATCATAAGCAGTTGAAGACTGTTGCCAGCGGTAATTTGCAATTTTTATCAAGACCTCTTCATTATAGCTTCTGACAGGACAGATGCTGTAATTAATCATGCAAGACAACTGGGGATGCTGGTCACCCCATCCTCAAAGAGGGGCCATGACAGAGCTGGGAAAGGGGGGAAGAAGTGGGTGGGGCAATAATTAGTTCAGCTTCAGGAGTGAAAGCCAACACCCCGTTTTAATGGCAATGCCAACATGATATCCGCCAGTCCCAGCTCCAGATACAGAACGGTCGCTTATCCTCTGTACTTACCTCACACTTGCAGCTTCCCTGAAAGACAATGACCATAAAAACGTTTCCACTGTGTTTGGGGGTGTTTGGGGAGGAGGGAGGGGCGTCAGGCAGTCCTTAGCTAGGAAGATCACATCTCCAAGCGAACATGGAAGATGGCGCCAGGGCTCGAATGAGACCCGATGTGCGGGCCATTGGCGCACCTCCATGTATTCAAGGAACTGAGAGTGAGCTTTGACATATCATTTTATTTGCAAAAGGAACAGGTACCTGGTGGGTGCATGAAAATACAGTCCACAGTTTTTACTGAAATGTGTTTATTCTATAGCAAGATAAAAGCATTTTTGTTTTAGTTAAGCAAAATACAAACAACTTAATCGCTGCTATCGTAACTCATAAAAAAGTATAAAACAGCATAAAAACACAATAAGCAACGTAGCAATGAATGGTTCATGTCACCAGTGTTTACGTTAAAGCCTCATTTATGAAAACTTTACAACACATAGGAAAACTTACAACTTCGAAAGAAAATATTTACATTGATTATTCAGATGGGGTGCGCCTTTTAAATATTCTACTGGTATTACATCATAATAAAAACTCTTGCATTTTTTTTTAAATCTTAACTTTTGTAATAACTGTTTTTCATTTAAGTGCATTTCCCTTTGAAAAATACAGTGTTTTTATTTTTCGAAACTTGTCACTCAAAACACAGAATATAATATTCACAGTCTTTTTTGTTTTTTCTAATTGGAATGAGTACAGTGGGCTAACGGTGGTCATATATAGTGTGACAACGTGGACTGTGGCTTGATTTGGAGAGGTCGTGGATAAAAACTGGACACGGGTCAGTCATTGAATCTAATCACTTGCATTTGTTTTTGTTTTTGTTTTTTTTTTTCTGGAGAGATTTTAGGAAAAAAAAATAAGAGCTTTGGCAAAAGTCTGAGATTTACATTATTATTATTTTCTCATGACAGAAAAATGCCATCAACTATTCACGTCATACAAGCGCTTGTATGAGACTGGATCTTCCGATTTCAGGTAGTTACAACTGTGCTTTTGATATTAGGGCTTCGGCAGTTCAGAGAACCTGGAAGGGCGATTGATTCGCTTCTGGAGACATAAGGCCATTTCTGATGAGTCCGAGAGGCCAGTTTCTAGTCCTCAGCCAGTCCCAGGATGCATCCAACAGTCTGATTTTCACATATTGTAGGTCTAGCCTGAATAAATAAAAAAGGCATCACTTAAAAGAGCACAGCTTTCCCTCGTCGAAAAAAACCAAGCGAGGGATCGTCAGCGAAGAGACGACGCTCGGCCACGCTGCCACTTTATTGCCTATCTGATAGACACTTGGGGTGACCACGGGATCGCCAGCGCCGGCCGACGCCTCGTGGCCATGTCCGCTGGCCGCCTCGGCCTCTGTCGGGACGCCCGCGCCTCAGAAAATACTGACCTGCGACAATACTTGCGTCTGTGTCTGAGGCTGTATCTGGGTCTGGTGCTGTGAGGGGGGCTGGGGGCTCCCGAGGGCGGGCAGCGGGGACGTGATCTGGGAGGCGGCGGGCGAGTGCTGCCGGGGCGAAGGCTGCGACGGGTGCTGCATGCGCTGCAGCTGCTGCAGCTGGAGGTGTTGCTGCAGCTGTTGCTGCAGCTGCTGTTGGCTGAGCTGCTGCTGCAGCTGCTGCTGCATGTGGTGCTGGAAATGCTGCTGCTGCATCTGCTGCTGGATCTGCTGATGCATCTGGTGCTGCTGCAGCTGCTGCTGCTGCATCTGTTGTTGCTGCAGCTGCTGCTGCTGCTGCTGCTGCTGCATCTGTTGCTGCTGCAGCTGGTGCTGCTGCGTCTGCACGGAAGGGCTCACTTGGGTGGAGGCCGCCGCGCCCACCATGGCGGTCCCCATGGAGCTAAGCAGCGGGGCCCCAACGTTCGAGGGCATGCTGGCCGCGATGGTGACCGAGGTGACGATCTGGTTCATGGGGAGTCGCATGGTTAAGGGTTTGGGCGCGATGGACCGGGGGAGCGACTGCTGGAGAGGCTGGGGGGCGGCCGACACGGTGCCGTGCTGCGACAACACAGGGCTGAGGAGGAGGGGGGATGTCAGATTGGTGGACGCCAGGGTCTGCTGGACAGAACGGATGGCCTGGGCTTCTGCTGACTCGGCGGCAGCCTGCGGGCGGGGCGGGAGTTGCCAAGTGTTAACACACACAACTGCACAACCGCTGACGACACCCAAGGACCTTCAAGCGTCGGAAAGGCAGGCACGGCCGCCAGTCTCCACGCTGCCCGGCAGGTCCTCTGTCACACGGCATGTCAGCTGCCCGGGGAGGTGGCGGGCTCCAGTTCTGAGCTCTGGACTCCCGCCTGGCCTGCCTCTCCGCTCTGATGTGACAGTGTGACGCAGCGTGGGCGCCAGGGACCAGCACACGGCCCCGTTCCCCTTGCTGGGATCTGCCACCATCGCATGCGTGCACACAAACACGTGGCCCCGTTAGCCCACTCGCTACCGGTCAGCCAATGGCCGTGCCTGTGAAGACCACAGCCCCTGCGTCCAGCTACCCCGCTGACCGCAGCTGGCCCTGCCTGGCCGCCCACGCACGCAGGGCCCACCAGGAACCCGCATGCTCCCAGAGCAATGTCCACCTCGGTGAGCCCTGGGGCTGGTGGCTGACCATCGCACACGCCACCGCAGCAAAGGGGAGCTGGCCTGCACGTGCTGACCCCGCCACCGCTCAGTCTGGCCTGGCCGTGGCCTCGAGAGCCAGATGTTGAAAGACAGAGCGGAGGTAGCTCCAGTTCAGACCTAGCCCTGCCCCTGAACAACGCAGGGACTTGCTCTAAAGTTTGCTGACCTACAAAGTGATGCTTACTAGCGATCTGGGAGAGCCTGCCAGCCTGCATGGACGCCTCACTGCGAAGTGCCCGGAGCTGCTTCTATGAAGGCACATCCACTACCAGATAGTGACCGCCACCAGTGGACGGTAAAGCGCGGCGCCCAGCCCTTTTAATGGCGCGCCCTTACATGCAAGCTCCTCAGTGGCCCTTGAGGGAAGGACTTTACAGGTTCAGAAATGGTTCCACTTACCAAAGATTTTCAAAGATTTCAGGGTGGATCAAGGGTGCCGTGGGTAAGGGGAGGATGCCTGATGCCCGTGGGACTAGGCAATCTGCTCCGAGGGGCTGAACGGGGACAGACACCAGTGGGGCTCAAGAGGGAAGGAGACGCTCCCCAAGCTATTCTGTGTTCTGAGGATATACAATGATCACCCCCAAAAGTCCATGACTTGACTCATGCGACCTGACTGGAATGATTCCTCCTACAGACTTTTCCCTCTTATCCTTCACAAAACAAGAGGGTGCCACAGCAGGGGGGGGGGTAGGGGAAGATGGAGGGGGAAGAAGGGGAGGGCGGCTAGCACCCTGGACACAGACATCAAGCCGCTTTCCATCTCCTTAAAGCTTTGGAGCACTTACTTCTAGATTGGATTACTTGTTTTTACAAAATCTAATTGTGATTTTTATAAAATGGCTGTTTCATGGGAAGGACAGTAAGCAGCTGTGTGAGAGGCTCAATGTGGGAAAGGCCACAGCTGGGCTTCAGGAAGGACACCCCCCCCCCCAGTATGCACAACCTCAGTGAGGCTGTGTGTGGCAGGAGGGCCTCATTCTGAAACCTCAGGTCACGAAGCAGCCTAAAGAACTGGCCACGGTATTGTGGAACTCCACGAGAGTGGATGACACTACATGACAGCTGCATGTAAACCAATGCTTACATGTCCATATGTAAAAATGGAGGCACCCCACTGTGCCTTTAAGATGTCGCCCGAGTAGAGGTACACGGCGGAATATTACTCAGTCATCAAAAAGACACATTTGGGGCATGTGTGATCACCTGGATGGAGCTAGAAGGAATCAGGTTAGCAGAAATAAGCCAGAAAGAAAAAGAGAAATGCTGGGTGGTCTCACCTGTGTGCAGATATAGGGGAAACAGACAAAGGACAAGGAAAACTTAAAACTGTCAGCAGAACTGATGTATAGAGCAAAGGAGGGGGAGAAGGGTAAGATTGGGGGAGGGGTGGGCCCATGAGATTCAGATTCACGGGTGAGAAGGTAGTGGGAGAACTTTGGGGTAGACAGTGAAATAAAATATACAACTAAACTAAAAAAAAAAAAAAAGGTGGCACCTGTGTTTGAACAAAGATGGATGGATGACAGGGCCAAGTCCCTGCCTGCTGGTCACTGGGAAGATTAAACATAGGCCTCCCTTGGGTGATGGCCCTTTGTATCGAAGGATGAAGAGCAGAGGCCCCCAGTCCTCACTTCCTCAGTGATCCGACTTGATTCCCCGTCCTCCCCATCATGGCCGCAATGCCCTGGATGCTGGTCACCTCCATGGCCACTCAAAGACTAACTGAGGGCCTGGCAGATCTCTGAATAGGCAGTTAGGATGGTCACAAACCACACTAAGGGAAAACCCAACCACACCCCCAAACTCCAAGCACACCTTAAGGTTTCTACTCTTAAAACGCCACCCCATGGGGACTTCTGAACTCTACCCAGAAAGAGCTCTGAATCCCAATGTTAGACGTCGTGAGACCCTGAAGTCACGCTTTCTCGTTGGTTCCAGAGCTGACGAGCTAGGCGATGGCTGAGTCCCACAGGCCTTTTGAGTTACTTCTGAGTTAGGAGGCCCCTGGTGGACAGCCACACTTGGTCAACGATTCATGCTCTAATACACAGAGATCACCTCTACCTCCTTCTGGGTGAATGAATGAATGAATGATTGACTTAAGTCCACAGACACTGTTACTCTGTTCACTCCGCTCCATCTAACCAGCCATTGACCGCATCTCAGTCTTTAACATCCACAGCCCACACATTCGGCCGTTTCTGCCAACGTGTAGCCCAGCTCTGGTAGCGTTTCCCACGTGTGTGTGCCTTCCGGCAGCTCGGAGAAAGGGCTTGCCATGATGCTGATGAATGCTTTCTCTTTCCATAGAGAGGGAAGGATCCCCAGAGCCCTCAGCCTGGGGAAGGATCCCTCTCATCTGGTTCTAAGCCTCGACAATGGTCGAGCTTCATATCAAGAGACAACTCAGGTGAAGAAGGAAGAAAGGGGGAAACACTTTGAAAATGGCCCTTCCAGCCACACCAGTCCTTGCCCCAGACCCCACCAGCAACCAGAGGCAAGAGCAGGGACAGTGAGAGGGAATCTCTGCTGCCAGAGGAAATAGATCAAACGCAAAAACATTAGTTCAAATTATCCTCCCCAAAGCCTCTCTAAATTCTAGGAAAGCTAAAGACAAAGCCTATTAAATGTTAAAGTCATATAATGTAATAGCTCCTACTCCTTCTGGATCAAGATAATAATAATCGAGAGTGACATTTGCTTTGGGATATCGGTGCATTTTAGAATCCATCAGGGTCCACTGTAGACGCCATGTATAATACATATACATGTCTTTTTAAAAAGTACTTGGAGCATAATTTTACGTTAAATAATCATGAGGTTTATTTATTTATATGATGTGGAACAGTTTGGTCAAAAACGCAACATCTCCTATTACAGTAATAGGACCACTGTAGAACGGATGATAGGCTATTCAAAAAAAAGCCTGCCAAACGCACACCCCTCCCTGCTTCAAGGCAGGAACACAGAGTTTGGGCCCCAACGAAGAGAAAGAGTAGGAGTTTGTTTAAAATTTGCCTACAGTTTCCACACGTAGAAAGATCAGCGAGTCTTTGGGAAACAATTTGGATGCAGCGATTTAAAGTCACTCCAACTTTTCATGCCATCACTCAGGTAATCTTTGATGGCTTGAAAAGAAGAATAAGCCTACGAGTTAGTCCAGATGATTTTCTGGTCAACAGGGAGGGGCGCTGCAAGCATGTCTTCATCAGACCTGCAGCTCAGTTTTCCATGGGGGGACTTTTGCAACCCTCCACCACCCCTGCCCAGGCTCACCTTGGAAACGAGGCTGGCCCTGTAGGCAGCCAAAGCCTTCAGGTACTCTTTCTTGGCAGCTTCCGTTTTCCTTTTATAGACCTATTAAAAGATGACAATTAGCACCCCCTGCCGCAGACAAACTCCCAGCCCTGAAAGACTCGGTGCACGTGCAAGCTCACAACTGACACCCAAAGCTGGTCTCCCTTGGCTTTGGTTCTTAAATGCAAACACATACCATCAAGACAGGAAAACACTCCTAGTGGGACTTGGGAAAGATAAACAAAAAGCTATGAAGTCAAAAAACAAAAAAGCAACAACCAAATTGCAGGTTACAACTCGGGGGGGGGGGGGGGGGGGGGGGGGGGGGGGGGGGGGGGGGGGGGGGGGGGGGGGTGGGTCCTGGGGATTACAAGGATGTGAAATTTATATATAAATAAATTATTTGCTTTAAGAAAAAAAAAAAAAAGGAAAACAAAGCAGAACAAGAAACCCCGCTCCCTCGCTGGAAGATGTTTGATGCTCGCTATTAAGATTTCAGGGAACAGCAGAGAGTTACTCAGTCAAAGCCATTCAGGGTCGCACAGGAAGGCAATCAACACGGTATCCGGAGAGGCGTGCTTGCAACCAGTGGTTGAAATCGTAGACCATCACAAGCCTCTCCCTCACACCCACTTCTTTCTCTTTGGGCCCCCATATGGGTCCGACACGCTCCCTGAAAGCCAGCAGGTGGTTCCCAGCGGCAGCGTCACCAGGCTGACCAACAAGTAGGAATGTCCTTGTGAGCCACACCAGCAAATGCCAAGCCTTAGTGCTGAGAAACAAGAACTGTTCTGTTTGATGACATCTCAGGACACGTCATGCTCGCTCCTATGCATGCCACTAGTGCTCTGTGCAGGAATGGCATGCGTGGGGGGGGGGGAGGGCTGAGCTGGCAGGGAGGCTAGTCCCTTCCCCATGGGTCTGGGCAATGATGGAGAAGGACAATGGTCGGCCTGAAAGAAGTGCCTCCTACCAGCCTGGCTTAACCCCTGACGCCTGCCACACCGCGGAGCTTTTCAATGAACCTGGCATATAAGTCCCAACGCCTGGTGACAGGCAGGGGCACACAGAGGAGGCTTCAAAGGTGGGAAACTCACCAGGGCGACCCAAGGGCTCAGAAATGATGACATCAAAGGCAGGCAAGGATCGCCCTGAGCCTTTGGGTGCACCTTTCTGAACAAGGGGGCAGGGGACCCCCACGTGATTGAGAGTGCAGTATTACCACCCAAAGTTACGCTTGCAGAGACTACTGGCTCCCCCAGTCCCCCCTGAGGCAGGGTTCTGAGCACCCCAAGTGCGCTGAGAAGGGCACTGAACTGGAGGATGGGCTGGATGGTGCATGAAGGTGGTTTATCACTCCAGAGCATGGCGAGGCCTCCCTGAGAAGTGTGGATCTATCTGCGTAGCAACGGTGGAAGGAATATGGCAGGAACACTCCAGGAACTCCGACCACCAGGGCCAGAAGGGGTTTGTTTTGGCCTCACCTGCTTCTGCTCTTCGCCGAGGCTGTCCCACATGGACGCGACGATCTTCGAGACCTCGCCAAAGGTCGCATTGGGGTTTTGACCTTTAATTGCAGCCTGAGTGTCTCTGAAAAACAGGGCATATGCTGACACTGGCTTCTGCGGCTCATTGGGGTCTTTCTTTTTCTTTTTCTTTGGAGTCTTGGGCTTCTTGCCAGAATCTGGAGCGGCTCTTTTCTCTCCAATGGCCTGCAAAGCAGGAAGAAAATTGACTGCCGGGAAGGCACTTGCAAAGAATGCAGCGAGACTCAAGCAGGGCCACAACGGCGCTTTGAAGGTTTTGTGAGCACCTCAACAGATGAATCACCAGCAAAAAAGCAAGGGAGGGGCCAACTGGCTTCAAGTTAACTGGGCAGCAGAGATTAGCATTTAGAACACTGATTAATGAGACCCAGAAGCATCTTCAATACATTCACAACATATGCTCTAAATAGCAATTATGAGGAATGGAAAACAGAACGCGCTGTACCAAGAGATGCTATGTAAACAGACATACATGTATGTGGGTGATATATATGCTGCACCACAATATACACGTAAACAAACTATTTTACATGTTCAGGGGTTTTAGAAGAAAACCTAAATCATATTCAGGCTGCTGAACTGATGCAGATAGTTTAAATGAGGTCCCCTGCCATCATCAGACGCCATACGCAGATCAGTCCGAATTGATTTTCTGAGCTCGATTTTCATTGTACCAGAATGTTCCTTGGCTAATGGGTCTCCGGAAACCCAAATGGAAATGCGCTCCCGTCCCTAAGCTTGCACCCAAGGGGTAAGGTCATCTTTTGTCTCCAAAACAACAACTTTCGAAAAACTAGGGTAACAAGAAATGGAAAGATGATAGCAAAACGCTGGCTGGAGAGAGAAGGGCAAGGGATAGTCTTCATCAAACTAAAAGCCTGCAAAAGCAATAGCAGATACTGCAAATGGCAAAGTAGATACATCCTATCTCTAACAACTGGAAACAGCCAGGAGAGATGTGAAGCATAGAAAGAGGGAGACTTGGAGACAGAGTTATTGAGCACGCCCGCTCCTTGAGATTCCATTGAGTTATTGAGATCCCAGCCAGAAACAGGGTATCATGAATCTAGCTCCCCAAATTTCTATCAGCGGTCCTGATTCACCTGCTACCATCAGCCACTTCCAGTGAGCCCTCAGATGTCTTATCAACCTTGCTCCCTGTCCTCGATGCTAACACAACTATATATGGAAGATAACTTTGCTGTTAACTCCCTGAGGAAGCTGTGTTGGACAAAATCTGTTTTAAAAGCCAGCCTTGGGCAAGATCAACAGAGATAGGTTCAGGTTACTTTACAGATTGGCTTTTAATGGCCTTGCGTCTTGAGTCCTAATTCAAATTTTCCAAGAGTATCATTACTTTCCGAATGAGGGTCATTTGGAACTTAATCCAATTACTAAATTTCGGAGGAGGGAAACTGAGAAGAAACTTGTCTTTGAGACCTCAGACCCCCAGGATATTAGGTAACCATGAGTCTCCCTGATGGCTCTACTCCTGGCCCTATGGGGGGGGGGACTCACATCGTTACCCTACTTTATAAAGTAGCTACGTGGTTCAGAGCATGGCGCCTCTTCCTAACTTGGTGGCCCTTTTTTACCCCTTTTCTCTTAAATTCTCAGAATAGCTGACACTTGTTTAATTCTAGCCCAGGGGAGTCAGATGTCTTGCAGTTAGAGGTTTCACGTGAGCCAAGTTTTCCTTCAATGAAAAAATGTGACTTTGGCAACCAGGAAAAAATATATACACATATTTTTCTAATTGAGTCAAACAACTCTCTTCTTTCACTGGAAGAAAATGGGGGGATGAAGGTCATGTTGGGCAAGCTCCATGTCATCCTCCGTGAGACAATATTCAGATGTTGACAACCTTTGATGTCTTTCTTGGGAAACCATGGCTTGCCCTCATCCTTATGCCCTTTTAAGAGCAAACCCTCCATAAAGAATCTCACAATGGAAACAAAAGTTTAGAAGGAATTCTAAAGATATTTGTGTGGCCTTGACTTAGAAGGACTAGGAGAGGCAGAGACATCAAAGGCTAATCACCTTTCTCAAGGATGCATAAAAGATAACAAATTGAACTTTCTGTCTTAATATGCAACTGAGAATCTCTTTTGAAATGGGGTGAGCCTCTGTTAAAATGGGGTGCCATTCTATTTGGACAGGATTGGGGGTCCCCGGACCCCCATAGCTGTGGTTCCACTTTATGTGGTTTCAATTGCCCATCATCAATCTTGGTCTAAAAAATATTAGGGAGAGAGGGGGAAGGGGGAAGAGGACAGGGGAATGGAGGTGGAGGGGAGGGGAGGAGGGAAGGGAAGGGGAGGGGAGAAAGCAGTCATCTTATTACAGCCTGTTATCTTCCTGGTTTATTATTAGCTATTGTTCATCTCTCACTGTGCCTGATTTATAAAATCAAACTCCATCACGGGTGTGTCTGTGGCCGTGAGTACATGGCACTCACAGGATCCAGCACTACCTGTGCTTTCAGGCATCCACTTGGCCAAGAGGATGAAAGTAGTCCATGGCAATGCGGACTGGCCAGTGGTGAGCGAGCCGTGTCTTGCACCCACTCCCAGAGCTTCTTGCATGGTTGTTTTCCCCTTCACTTGGTTCTTGTGGGTGTGAGCTGACACTGTCAGGGCTGGCACTGATGCCACATCCAGTGGGCAGCTGACATAAGAACCCAACAAATCCCCCTGAGCAGAGAAGGGGGTTCTCTCCCCTTCCATTACAGCTAATCTTTTCCAGCTCCTCCACTTCCATGAGCAACACAAAAACCAAGCGTGTGAACTCACACACTGAAAACTCCCGGTCACTCCCAAGTCTTCACAGGCCTGAGCGCTAAGGGCCCCCAATCTAGACTGCCACCTCCAGTGGACTGAGTTTCAGACCCAAGAGGAACCCCCACCCACATGCCCACACCCTGTCACGCTCTTCTCATGCCCAGGGGCCAAGATGAGCTCGCCTCGCTCTCTGGACCGTTTCTCCCATTGCTGACACCATGCTGGCCTACACCTACAAAGCCCACTGCCTCTTGTCCCCATGCACCTGTAGCCCATCACCACACCCGGTGACCATCTCTACCGAACATCTCACACGCTGGCCATCCGCCCAGGCCTTCCTTGGCTCAAATAACCATTTCCTCACCCAGGGGCTTTACATTGACGCTTCTCTCTCATCCCTTTGTAACACACTCTCCACGGGGCCAACATCATTGCCCCTGGAGCACCAATCTGCGTAGGCCACCCCTCTGTGCGACGGATGCATCCTCCTCGGCTCCCAACAGCAGAATCCAGCACATGGCAGTCCTTCTTCCCTCCCTTCTATGTCGCCCCCCCACCCCATATCATGCAGCTGATGAACCCCACACGTGCACATGTGCTTCCATGACGCCTCTCCATTCCCTCCACTGCATGCCAACCCCTCCTCCCCTGCCTCACTGACTTCCCAGGGACCCTTTAGACCTCATGCAAGCATCACTTCCTCAAGAAAGGCTCCCTCTAACTCCTCTCGCAAGCGGGAACTGCTGACATTCTCAGCACACGCGACACATGGATTGAGCCACCAGCCCCAGGCAGGGAGAGCTTTAACATGGCTGCCTGGCCCCAGTAGAGAGTCCTGCAGGGGGAGGATTAGCTGACCAATCTCTGTATCACCGGAACCAAGCAGAGCGTCAGGCACACAGTAGGTCTACACCAAGCAATGAATGAAGAGGGAGCTGTCGGGGCCCAGAACAAGCAACTTCGGTGCAAAGCATTGTTCTAGGTGTCCCTGCAGCCATGTGTCCATTTCCAGCTAACAGGACCTGGATGATGTGCACCATCCAAGCACAAAGCAGAGTGGCCACACGGAGGATGACCCCCTAAGACATCAGCCACCCCTGAAGGTGGGCGGCTGTAGACACCAGGGGCAGGACTCGTCTACACAGGCAGCCACTGGGCCAAGAACAGCTCAGGTTTCTGGCAAGTCTCAGGCCAGCGCTGCCTCTGCCGAAGAGGAATGGCCACAGAGGCTAGGAGAGAAGTCCCCCACCTCCTGGGGGGCAGTTCCCTCTCCCCAGGGGAACACACATTCCAGGGCAAACAGGTAAAGTGGAGACAAGACACCGAAGCCCCCTGACACTTCCTGGGATGGGTGAAGGAGGACCCCGCAAGTGGCTGGGCCGGGGGTGGGGGGGCGAAGGCTGTCCACTTACTCGGTTGGCCTCCTCCGCGTCCTCCTCGTTGATGGAGCTGGATGGCGACGGCGTGGCCGACTTGCTGGCGGGCGGGGAGGGCGAGGTGTGTGGCAGGCTGGCGCCGCCCAGGCTCAGACCCAGCTGGGCACTGAGCTGGGACTGGTTGATGGTGGTCAGCTGGGCGGGGGGCAGGGCCCCCGCGCGGGCAGCGTCCGTCATGTGCACGATGGACCGCATGATCAGGGGGTCCTGGCGGTACTGGGAGACCTGCGTGTGGCTCTGGTCCTGCACAAGGCAACGGGCGGGGGAGGCAGTCAGCAAATGCGCCAGGTGTCGAGGCCGGGGGCACCTCTGGCTTGGAGGGTCAGGGGGGCCACAGGGGCTGGGGGGGGGCAGGGGGGCAGCCCTCAGGCCAGATGATGGCTGACTCTGTTCCCCAGATCACGCAAGGCATGGATGGCAAGGCACCCAAGAGCCCAGCGTGCTCAGGTGCAAGACTGTTAGCACAGGGCGGGTACCCCGGGACCCTGTGGCCAAGGGCGGGAGGCAGAGGCCAGCCCTGGACAGGGGCTTGGGGGCCATCGGGAGGGGCGGCTCTGGTCATGCTTCCAAGCGCACGTGGCGTAGGACAGGCAGGAAGCAGCCACCTGCTTGCTCAGGCCTCCAGGAGGGGTCCAAGATACCCAGGCCATTTCCACCCATGTGGCACCGTCAGCACATCTGGAAGCCGCTCTGTGTCTCCTGGGGTCACTGTCTTCAACAGAAACCTGGAGTGTTTCCCTTTGTTCAACCCACCATGGCTTAACGGATGCATGGGTGTTTACGGCAGCACTACTGACAACAGGCGGGACATGGAAACAACCCAGACACTCCCAAACAGACGAATGGTTCAAAGCGGTGGTCTATGTACATGGTGGAATATTACTCAGCCATCAAAAAGGACAAAATAAGAGAAAGACTGGATGGTCTCACTTACAGGAGGGATAGAGGAAAACCAAACAGACAAGAAAAAATGAAAACTGTCAGCAAAACTGAAACATAGAGCAAGGGGGGCAGGGGAATCGGGGAGGGATGGGAACAAGAGATTAAGATGGTTCATGGGTGATAAGGTGGTGGGAGACCTTTGGGTAGACAATGATGTGAAATATATACATAAAATTTTAAAAAGATAAATATACATACACAAAGTAATTTTTAAAAAAAAGAAACAAGTATGGGGAGGAGGAGGACCCTCTGAACGTGACCTTACAACACTGTCTACTTCTTGCCGTCCCAGGAGAGGGTTCTGGATTGTCCCCTCTTGCCTTTAATTCCAAAGACTCAAACTTGAAGACAAGCTCTTTCCAATGACGGACTCGGAGACTTGTCATTTAGAGGGAATCTGTGATTTTCCTGAAACCAAATTCTCTTGACTCAGCATGACCCAGAATCTCATTTTTATACACAAGTCTGGGAGTCTTGAGTCTTCCTGATAAGGTTTACTTCTTCTGTTTAAAGATACAGATTGCAAATAACTAAACTGGAACACTGGGTGTCATATGAAATATATACATGACACTAAATAAAAAGCCCGAGCTAGCAAGAGGGAAAGAGGTGCATAAATTATGGTCTTCACATGCCACGAAGTATGATGAAGTCTTTTAAAAGAATGAATTAGATTTTTGTGTATTGACCTCAAGCATGGCTGTTCAGTCTTGGTTCTACTGACATTTTGAATCAGGTAATTCTTTGTTATGGGGGTTATCCTGGTACTGTTAAGACGTTCAGAGCATCCTTGTTCTCCACCTATCAAATGCCAGTTGCAACCTCCCTCTCCCCATTAGTCATGACATAAAAAAGTCTGACTGTTCCTGGGGGGGGGGGGGAGTGGGTGTGAAAGATCCTAGTTGAGAATCATTGACCAAGAATGACATACAAGATAAAATAAGGGAAAAAGCTTGTTGCATAAACATGGTACAATCTCTCTTTGTTTAAAAAAAAAGTATATCATGCTCTAAATAATGGTTACAATATAAGAAGTAGAATTGGAGAGATGAGAAGGGGAGAGTCTTGATTTTTTTTTTAGTTTGCAAAAATATAAAACAAAATAAAAACTAAAATACTTTAGTCAGAAAAAAACTTAAATGAAGCAACACAAGTGGTTAAAATAGTCTGTAGCTAATTGCAAGGGTTTAATATTAAATATATAAAATTTCCATTTCTTAATAATTTCTGAGTCATAAAATTGCTATGGAATCATGGAGAAATGTGTCACATCTATCAGAACAATCCTATTCTTCCTTGTCTCGCTGACAATATTCTCCTGACTGTTCCTAAAATATTACATTCTATTGGCAGGCATCTTTCTGCAGACTTGGAGCACGAAAGTGGGTTTTATGTAATCAGTTTGTCCTAATATTTTTTATTAGAATTCTAACACACTTTTGGCCACTTTTTAAAAGACTCCAGCTGCCTGTCCACTCCTTCATATCCCTTTGAATTCAACCACTGCTTGACGTCACTTCCACCTCCCCAGTTTTTGGCAATTAAAGCGGTCATATTCTTAGTTTTATTCTCCATCCATGTCCCCCTTCTACCGAGAGATTCTTTTAGACTTATTTAACTCTAGAGACTTTAAAGTATCTACAAGCAGCTTCCAGAGGACATTTAGATTAAGAAGTCAAACTCTGGGTAACACTAAATTAGTTCACTGTCATGGCCACGGAATAGGATGATTGGGTGCAATGTACTTTCTTGCTTAAGGGAAGTTATGTTGTTCTCTGCACTTCAATACCTGTGAAAGTCAGCATAGAGGTAACTGACTGGAACAGGCCACATTAATGGTGAAAGAACAGGCTAAGGAGTGATCTCTCTTGCACACCTTGCACGCACGCACACACACACACACATACACCCCATCTGTCCTAAATTCCACCTGCAATTTATGCCTAATGGACCTGCTTTCCTGAAAGCTCTTAGTGACAAGCATCTAAGTTCACTGTGCAAAAAGGGGAAGTTTACAGTCTGTTGACCATGAGCCCGGATGGTGCTGGGTTTAATGCACATTTTTCTACAGGATCTGCAAAGTCTTCAGATGCAAAAAAGGTATGGAAAGATCATCCTTCTTGTCCGTATCTCCCAGAAGACAAGCTACGAAAGGCCGCTAAAGTATATTCAAACAACCTGTGAACTATACAATCAGTGCAGCAAAACGTGCGTGCAATTACCCAGTATCAACTTCCTGCAAGTCCGGCTCATAAGATCAATGGTACCAGTGACTCTTTAGTGACTTTAGTTCCTCTAGGATTACCAGCTATTAACCACCGCCTTGAGGAACATTGAGGTCTTGACAGGCACCAACCATTTTCCATAAAAGAACAACCTTGAAGGACTTTCCCTTTGATTAGGATTCCTATTTAAAATGTGCAAACGTCCATTCATTTAATAGTATTTACTGTGTATCCTCCATGCTCCGGGCCAGAGAAGGCAATGGACCAAAAAGTTCTGCATCTTTCAAAAGAAGAGCTTCGCCATGTGGTTCTTGCAGACAATAATCTCATCAAGTGTAGCTTAGGATGGGCTAAAACATGTGCTAGGGGAGAGTGGAGGTGAGAATAATGCCTATCTGCTTCTTTACCATCGTTCACAATCTTTCCTAAGTAGCAGTGATGACACAGGAGAGGGAGAAGGTGGAGGCAGCCTAAGAGAGTGTCTACATTTTTGTAAACCATTATCTTTCAGTTATTAAGAGTACCGTCTCTGAAAGACTGACCAGTGACCAATGAGAGGCAAAGCGACTAGGAGATGAGACATTGTCACGATCTCACCCAACATGAAGAGCTGAACACTGGCAGCCCTTTCAACCCCTTTCACAACTAGGTCAGATACGCTTGACTCCTTATATCATTTCCTAAATGGCTTACCACTTGGGGGGAACCCTTCTCTCCTCTTGGTCTCTCTGTCCCTAGTAGTAGTTTTCTCAGCCTTATTAGGGAAGGACTCCACGTGGGTCATTTTAGTTGGGAGAGGAGTATCTTAGCAGTACAAGAAGGGCCTTTCTGAACTGCTGGTCTGTACATAGAATACAGGCTTCCACACCTCCACCCCATGCTAGGCTGTGACAATTGAATTATCTCTGAGAGCAGTGAGAGATAATCACCCCCCTTGTCTGAGAAGAGCATCATGCAGGCAAAGGTAATGGAAATCATCTCGAGGGGTGGGGTGGCTAAAACCTGCATTCTGTCCATAAGAATAGACAACGTGCATGAACAAGCTCCAACCTATGATAACCGAGGCGAAGAAAAGAAGCAGGTTGTGCAAAAACCACCAAGACGTCATCGTCAGGAGGGCAGTTCCACTTGACTAGGTGAGGAGGAAAGTCCCAGGAGACATGGGAGCCGATACCTACATGAGGCTGGGGAGTCAGGGAACAGATGAAGCTAGAACATGTTCTAGATAGAGGGAACCGCCTCTACGAAGTCTGTGAGCAAAGAGCTCGCTGGTCTGAGGACTGAAAAGGAGCAGCAAAGGCCAGGAAATGCAGGAAACACAGCAGGGTGGAGGGATGGGAACGGGTCATATCACAGAAGGTGAGGGAACCATGGTGAGGAGGTGACCCACGAAGCTGATGGACAGAGTGGACAGAGCCAAGGAAGCCAGAGGGAGGAAAAACATCCCAGGCAGGGATGGGATGTGTAAAGGCTGGGCCAGGAGGAAGCCCCTAGGATATGCATCCAGAGAGGCCAGTGCTGGACCAGCAACAGCACAGCTGGTTAGGAAGCTGCAGAAGCAAGGGATGGCCCCACGGTGTCGGGGAAACCCCTTCCAGTCCACCCAAGGAAGAGGAGCTTAGCAACCGTGGGGAAGACTCAGCCTCTAACCAGGGAGGTTATTTGTTCCCATAAACGGTAGCCACTTCCTGGGCAAAGCAGCCAACTCAACTATGGACAACAGCATTTAGTCTAAACACCCGAGTAACTGGACCTCTGACCATCACCATCTAGCCCCCCGCCTTGACCTAGGCCTTGAAGGACACCCAAGGACACAACGTATTATTTGAACGCTGGTCACTTCAGTGAACTGAGTCCATCGAGTAATTTCCCTTAAAGGGGGCACCTTCGATGGCTCACTCGAGACCAGGCCAAAGAAACACAAACACAGGGAACAGAAAATCACAGCGTTGCCATCTCTCCAACACCGGGAGCATAACTGAACTTGTTTGCTCTTCTTTCCAAAGAATGAAGAGGAGCATGAGAGATGTTAGCCTCACACTGAGACTTCTGCTTGGCTTCATCAAGGCTGGGAGAGGAGAAAGGGTGACCAGGAGGCTGGGGAGGACCCCAAGGAAATACTGCTTACTGTGGTCACATGTCACTGATGCTGGGGGGGAGGGGTGTTGGGGGGAGAGGGAGTGGGATGGGCAGTTTGCTCTTACTGCCTTAACCAAGAAAATTCTACCCCCTCCACTTATCCACACCTTTCTTATTCCTTCTCTCAGAGCTGGAGTAAGAACCAGGGGGAGGAGAATTTGACATCCTCTTGACACCCCTGCCCATCCCTCCAGTTCCCCCCACACCCCCATATTCTCCCCCAGGTGACTGAGTATCATCTCCCACCTGGGCTGGGTTATTCTTATTGCTTTTGCAAAAGAGAGACGGGCATCTTCAAACTGACTTGGCAAATTTCATCCATTATCACTCAGTTTTTCTCTTATTCCGATGGTGCTTACTTCGACCTGGGTTGAGTTTATCACAAAGGATTTCTGAAAATCTAGTATGCAAATGTGTTTAATGCACCTTCCATCCGTGTTTACAAGTAAACACTCTCTGTAACGATCCAATGTTGGATTATCATTATAGAGGATAACATCTAATTAAGAAGCAAATAACCCAAATATATTAAAGAGTGTGACTAAACACATTTTCGCTGTGCCATTTCTTAGTCAATATTTCTTGAGAAATGGACTAATTAAAGCAATTATCGGTAATAAGAATGGCTTTGTATTACTAAATGTCAGACAACCACAAAAGTTCAGGCCCAGTCATTTTATGCTCAACTGTTTATTTCTTTCCTGTTGACATGGTAAAATTTATGTTGATGTTAATAATCATCAATCACGACACACAAGAATTCCTCAACCCAATAAACTCAAACTAATACAGTTATGTCAAATATGTACCACTGATAATCACAGACTTACATGCCACAAACTTTACATTCATCAAGATGTTCGCCTGCAAATGTTCGGTTTTTTCACTTGGTGACTACTCTCAGAATGATCTCAGCTGTGTAGGGAAGTTTCGTGAAAAAGTCTTAACCAAAGTTAATTCACAGCTTGTTAGCTGAAGAGAATTTAAAAGAGTTTATCCTAAAAGATTTAATGCCAATTTTATGGATGTACCTGGGAACTATATTGTTTTTTTTCTAATAGCCTTAAGAAAAATCATTTAATTTTTATTTGTTGTGCTCAGAGCCTCAGACCTTTTAAAAAGACACTTTTCCAAAGAGGAAGACCAGTGGCCAACAGGTGTATGAAAAACACTCACCATCACTAATCATCAGGGAAATGCAAATCAAAACCGCAACGAGATACCACCTCACACCAGTAAGAATGGCCCCTCTCAAAAAAAAAAAAAGGGGGGGGCAACAACAAGTGCTGGCGTGGGTGTGGGGAAAAAGGAACACTCTTGCACGCTGGTGGGAATGCAAACTGGTCCAGCCAGTGCGGAAAGTTTAGGGGGAAACCCTCAAACTACTGAAAATGGAACTACCATTCAATCCAGTAACAACATTGTTTTACCAGGAAGTCATCTCCCAGGTGATTTTACTCAGTCTTAAATGACCATTTTATAAAGGGATCCCATGTGATGAACCCTTCTATCCCAACTCCAATCCCCCACTTTTATGTAGTAGACAGGGGATGCGCTTAGTAACAAACACATACCATCCACCACCGTTCCAGCCACACCTGTGCTCAACACGTAAAACCCTGAGGGCGAACTGAGTGTACGTCAGTGTTGATGCTGGTCTAGGCCCAAGGACCAGGCAGCAAGCCCGCTGGGCCTTCCATTCTGGAAGGGAGAAGAGACACCATCCACCAGCCAAGAAGATCAGAACATGGAGAACATAGCAGCTCTTAGCCTTCGAAGACACGTTGGGCCATGGCGCCCTCTCCGCTGGGCATCTGAATGATGTTTGTTGGTGTTGTCTGCTATCCTGGCACTGCTGGGGTATGGGGGGGGGCCCTTCAGGGGAGCAGTGGGGATCCATGCTCCAAACATCATGGCTGAGCTTCCTATCAACGTTTTTCCTGACGTTATCATCATCACACGCGTCTCATGAATTGTTCTGTTCAGCAGTGAGTTGGGTTGAATACGGAGTCTGGAAAAATCTTCTCTTCAGAGCTGGTCCTCAAGTGAACTGCCCCTCAAAGGCGAGGTCGGGAGGTGTGTACAAGCCAGGAATAAAGAGTATTCTAAGTGATGTTTGAGACCGGGTTCGGTGTGGCCTGGATATGTTGGGCAAACAGATGTCAGGATGTAGTACTTGCTCAATTAAACCAGTAGCCATCAGTGGGCTTTGGACCGGAAGCATCCTTGAAGCAGTACAGACTGTGACACTTGGTATGAGTTGGAAGAGGCACCGGTAATCAAGGCAACATCACAGATGGCCTGGTCAGTATCTACTGAGAGGACTGCAGAGCACTTAGTAGGTACACAGTAAACACCAGTCAACAGTTATATGGTTTCAGTCTCATGATTTGTGCTTTCAACAACTACACTCACAATGAGCTTTTCATGTAAGTAAAGTCCCCCTTTTCCATTGTTTGCTTGGAATAGACATAACTTGGACTCCACCCCGGCCAAATACAAACACTGCCGAAGTAATCATTCCATTTGTGTGAGAAACTGCTCATCCCCCAATGGCGAAGTGATAATCATGCTGTGGCTTTCAGTCCTGAGCCTCCCGTGACAATGGCAGGGAACATGTTGATAACAATAATAAGGGCTTGTTTTAATAGAACGTTCCACGCACTGAACACATTAATGACCCATGAAATAACTGGTTTATCTTAACACATTAAGCAACATTGCTGAAACAATGTATTAATTGAAAAGCTGCTATTGCTCATAATGTAAGTTTTTTTAAGTGCAAAAATGGCACGAAAGTCATTTTGTACAATCAAAACTAAGTCCACTCCAAAAGGAGGACCAAACTGATTGACTGGCAAATAAAAACTTGTAAAATAAGCTGGGTCACTTTAGATTTATTCTTTTGGTATCTTCCCATTTTTCTGATGGCCAAGGATGCCTGCCTGCATATTGACTTTGGAGGCTGGTGAATATTTTAAAAGCTTATCATTTTCATTCCTGCATGTGATTTCACTAGCACTCGCCCCCTCGCTCTTCTTTTCCCTGAATGACCACTGATGACCATCCTCAACTCTTCCTCCCTCACGTCCATCCTTTTCAATCTTCTTAGGCTATTTCTGATATTTCTGGAGCACTGGGATAGCTTTTCTACAAACACGTGCTCTCACAATTAAATCCGGAGCGCAATCTAAGAGCAAACATCCACCCTCTAAACATGAAATATAATGGATGAATAAAAAGTCGGTGAATTATCAGTGTGTTTTATAAATTCACTTTTGGGGGGCATACAAAACCCTCCGATGAGAGACAATTACTTTACTGTCTGTTTCTTGGATATCAAAGAGAATTTTGAAATTCATCAAAGCTAACCTTCTGTTATGTACAACAGGCTAAGCTGAAAAGAATGTTAACAAGTTCAATTTTCATTCAATCAGCACTACTGCTCTCTGAAATGTTTCATTGCAGGAAAGAAATAAAAATAATCTATATGGTAATTATGAGGATGAATCCCCCAGTAACTTTCAGCTACATGAAAGGTCAGTTCTATTCAAGATATTTTATCAGTCCCCTGCACATACTCCTATCCTGTCATTTTAAATCTGAACAGCATTTTATTTTCCCATTTACAGCTACCTGCAGAATTAAGTACTTAAGCCAAATAAGAAAAAAAAAAAGAAATGTTGAATGCTGGCAAAGGCTATAATAGCACAGAGATAAATCGTTCAGCTGCTCTCTCTCAAGCCTCTGGGGTTGCAGATATTTCTTCTCCTGGTGCACTGTGGGTATTCAAAACTTGTTCAACATGATTTCATTTCATTTCAGGCACTGCCTGAGAAAACTAAATTACAGAATCAATCATACAGAAGGTCAGAGTGAGACTTCATTACAAGTATTGCATGCTTGCATGAATATCTTTCATTTATGACTGACCCAATATGTCACAATAGCTGTCTAGTAAAAATAATCCACTTTCTGAAATTGATGTACTACTGATGTCAACGCTACTCTGCAGGCCGAGCAGATTATAGAGAGGTGTTAAAAAAAAAAAAAGAAAAGAAAAAAAAAACCCTTTTGGAGCGCATGTTGTAGATTTCTAGAATTGCAATCTTTTGGAGATTAAAATAATTTCCAGATGATCATCTGAACTGACAACAGTGTTTGGAACTAAAGAATTTCTAGCGGAAATGTACGGCTGATTTCAAGTGGCCAACCGCGTCCTGCTTCAAAATCTACACACCCCCAACAGACGCACTAAGGCTGTTCTTTGAAGCCATCAACTTTCCATTTTTCACCCATTCGGTCTGAGGGGGAAGGCATCATTTGCATATTCTGAAATGTGAATACTAATCATCGGACTCATTTTAATCCCTCCTTTTTGTTCCCCCGCTTGCTTTTTTGGAGGAGCATGGCATACATTTCAGGAAGATAAACATGTTGTGCTTGTTGCCAACCAAAATGCAGCGAATCAGTAATGTGACAAACTGTCACTCTTTCTAAAGGCGAACCAAAGATGCTCTAAAGGAAAACTGGTTCGGTACAAGCTCCACGAGCTGGCTTTCCTGCTCAGATGATAGCCTTAATTCACCGCTGGTTCCTGACCAGACAGTCATATTCATTTGGGTAATAAAACTTCTCACTTGCATAAGGTTGGAAATAGCCACTGCAACTGGGAAGGGAACGCACGCTGTATAAAGGATTATTTATTATTTTTCTGGTGACCTTCCTGGGGGAAATCTCCGAGGAGCGTTATGAGGTAGCTAGGCAAGCCGGCACCCGGAGGGAGATGGGGAAGAACCTTGACATAACCTATTTTTAACCATGCCTCTGGCGATTCTGAATTCCAGTTTATAGGGGAACATGTCAGGCCATCCATAGAACAAAGACCACGACACATTGCATTCATCACCATTCTGTGCCGGTACATTTTATTTTTTCCAACATTGGTGATTTAAACTCCCGTAACATTTCTTCAAGGTGAAATTCTACTCGGATTTTCAACAAGATTAGCTTGTTTCAAGCCCAAATAAATAGCATTTGGGTGCAGCAAAACTTGAGCGAGGCACGGAGAGATGTGACAAGGACCATGGAACTACCATGACGACTGGGGCACTTAAGCTAAAGTACTTATGCTTCCACGAATCAATGAAATAATGCCACTGCTTTTGTGATTAGCAATCCATTACCCCCCTAAAAAAAAAAAAAAAGCATTAAAAATTGAGTCTTCTCTTCCAACACCAGTCCATGAAAGCATTGTTCTTTAAGTGTATGTGAATATCATAATTATTTTATGATTCCATCTTTAGTTCTTTCCAATATAGTAAATTCAATTGACCATGAAATGAAATTTCATAGTCAAAATGCCTCCTTTACACTTTTTTATAGCAGCAATAACAGTTTTATAGCTTTAAGGCAAGGTGATTCATCAGATGTTTAATTTAAAGGCAGGGTCTTATATTATTAATAAATATTTACCAATTTAATAAAGTACACATGTTAGCAAGCATTATATGGTCTTTTAACTATTTCCACAACTTAAATGAGCCTCACCAAGCAGCAATGAAAAATGTTGAACCCCAGCAAACTCCCTGGGTAACTAAACATCCTTTTCAGTTTTATTATTTTCCAGGCACAACATTGCAGGCCTGAGTGTTGAGGAAGAAAGAACAGTCTCCTCCATCCCGGTGTCAAAGGGACAAAAATGTAAGAAAGTTCACAGGAAACAATTATTGGTGATGGTGAGGAACACTTATAAATACTTAATGGCCATTCCCCGACTGTTCGCATTCTTTTCGGACCAAAAAAAAAAAAAAGTGAGAAATAAAAACCCTGATATTCCGCTTAAACACAAAAGCTCACAAGCAAAGAGAGTGATGGTGCCGCAATCCTATTGGAGAAAGTCACCTTATATTTCAGAGCACACGCTGCATCTTTATACCACTAATCCACTACATATTTCGCAATCATCTGTTGTTATCTGGGGAATTAGCAACGAAACCAATAAGCATGCTCACTTACTCCTAATGTGCAAAGAAATATGTAAACAAGCCATAGGGTTTGTTTTTCTGTTATACCAACACATCTGTTTCATTTTACCGGGGTTAAAAAAAAAAAAAGGCTCTATAAACTATTAATCTTGTTTTAAGATGTCTGCTTAGTTCCTCACCTAGATAGACACGGATGCATTAGAGACTCGGTGGGGAAAAAAACAATCCCAGCAGAAGAGTTTAAAATACTTAAGCAGATTCACTCCGGTGACTGCTATCACGGCATACTAAGAAAAATAGAACCGAAATTATTGCATTAGCAATCTCGGCTCTCTAGAGTGTCTTATTCAATGTTGACGACAATAAATAACACAATTAGGTCGATTTCACACAGTCGCCCTCTCTGTTTCTCCCTCTGCTGGCTACGAGCAATTATTCTTTTCCCCTTTCTCTGTATCACAGTTTGATATTTCATTTGAGGTAGAAGCTGATCATATAGCCTGAGCATTATGTTATAATCTGGCAAATGCAAAAGACCTAGACACTGATAAGGCTTTCCCTTCTCAAATCTCTCCTGGGCAAACGTTCAACTCCAGCACACCTCTGTGGAGCCCAAGGCAAGGGAAGATGGCTTCTCAACTCCTGAATCAGATTTCTCCACAGCCACCACAAATCAGAAAGGTCCAATTGGCGCACACTCTGTCCTAAGAAGGTCAACCCAGCCAACACCCTCTTTTCCAGGGATTGATCCAATACCTGCATTCACTCACTCACTCACTCTCCCACCCTCCTATCCACACATCCATGCATCCATCCATCCATCCACACATCCATCCATCCATCCATCCATCCACCCATCCACCCATCCATCCATCCTTCCATCATTCATCCATCCATCCATCCATCCATCCATCCACCCATTCATCCACCCATCCATCCACCCACTCACACATCCACCCACCCATCCATCCATCCAACCCATCCATCCAACCCATCCATCCAACCCATCCATTTACCCATCCACCCATCCATCCACCCATTCACCCATCCACCCATCCATTCAATTGAGGTGACACTGTTTTGCCTCACGAGGTACGTTCCACAGGCACAGGACCTTACCACCACCCCCCCAGGACACCTATGTCTACCACTGTCCATTACGTCCACTCCCAAGTCTGCTCTCCCCAACCCCCTCTGGTTGTTTCAATTCTACAGCCAGATGTCTAGAGTTGCCGCCGGCCTGGCATGCAATCTAGAGAAATCACACCAGTTCACGGGTAGCCAAGAACACAGAGCAGACATGAATTCTCCAGTCTTTGCCATGACAAACACAGACAGAAAACAAAACCCAAACGTGGAAACCAGCAACGTGTTGCCTACCAAGTGCAGCCCACTGTGGAGGACGCCGTCTTGTTCCACGAGGTTCCTTGAGATGGTGATGGATGGAAGATCCAGGCTTTGAGGGGGGAATTGGGGTGTGAACTCGCCTCCCTGGGAAGGCAGCGGGTCGCTGAGGCCTTGAAAGGGCAGGAGAACATCAGGCATGCCCAGGGCGGGGTCCGTCTCTGGAGGAGGCGTGATGGGGGGGATCTCAAACTCCTCATCCCCCAGGCTTGGCGTATGGAATGTCTGTTAAAAAGAGAGAGAGAGACGGGAGAGAGACAGAGAGAGAGAGAGAGAGAGATCTTCTTATTCCATCCTTGGATTTTATTCCTCGTTGGAGGGAAGAACGAAGACAGTGCATGAAAACATGACCCAGCCAGGTCCAATATTTGTTTCTCAAATGAAAACATCTTAAACACAGATTTCCATATACAAAGTTTTGCTGATTGTTCTGATTAAAGATTTAAGTCTCATTATCATATGGTTTTAATGGCGTATCAGTATTAACAGTTTTTTAATGCGTACTTAATTAGCAACATCTGTCTTTGTTGTTAGCTGGGGCAGCCACGACATTAGATTTGGCTATATAACAAATTGCCACTTTATTGATATGTGAGTGAAACAGCTCAAACCGCTTACATTACCCACATGCTTCATAAAATGCTCATGACGATTTTGTGGCGCACACACCCACATTTGTCCGGATGTGAACGTCGCACATATTTACTTTCTGCCACAACATATAAAACAAGTCATATGAAATCTGTGCTTTGGCTTTTTAAATTTCCCGATCGGTCTAGACGCAAGTACAAATTGTTCCTTGTCTCACGCAATGTTTTAGGTAAGGATGTTAGAAAGACCTGATGTTTTTATTTAAACTCTAATAGTTTTGTCTTTTCTACAAAGGTTTTGATGTGCATTTATGAAGACATTTTCTACTTGTCTTCAACCTTTAAACAGTCAGTAGATGATCACAGAGTCTGATAGACAGATAATCACTTTTATGGGGATCACTTAGTTAGACAAATATATTTCTCAAGACCTAAGTAAATAACACACTGTTTTTCTTCACTGTTACTTACACTCTGAAGAGGGTGTCTGAAAATAGCCTTTAATGTAAATCAGGCCTTATTCATGCACATTAGCCATCTTTCTTAAGACAGCTGGAGGGACAATAAGTCAAGGATTTTTTTGGGGGGAGGGGCAGGTGAAGGAGGGATAAGGGTGGGGGGAGGGGTGTTGAGTCTGATTTCTTCCCTAGCTCAGAGGATCAAAGTTACAGCCCATGTTAGTCATCATGAATAGCATTTTTGGAAGAATGAATAGAATTCTAACCAGCGATCATTGGTTAGGAGAACTAAGAGATGGAAATGATCATTCTTGAAAATTATCCATGATGGTAAAGTTTAATGACCACTTTGAAAAATAGAAAGGAACTCCAAATAAATAAATAAATAGCAGAAAGCCAACAAACTCTTCCTCGTCTATAGACCTTGTTAACTATTATTTGAATCTCACTAGCAATAAAGAGTCACAAGCTTGGTGAAACCGTGAACATCATCTGTCTTACCGCTAACGGTGTTCAGTTTAAGGAAAACATGTTATCACTGTAACACATCTGAAAGCCAGAAGAAAATACCCACTCTTTGGACACTTAGTCTAGTAAGAAAGCCCAATTCTGTCCATTTCTTGCCGCAGCACCCCCCAGCTCACAAACACAAAGGGACGCATTGGCCACAAACGCGGTTGGCTAATGAACGTAACCCTATGGCTGCATTTGCTGTTATTTTGGCACTAATGTGGTCTAGTAACAGATGCAACTGTAATTTGTGACTCATTTGCTACCCCATTACTGCTTAATGAAATCTAACATATCACATTAACAATACGGATAAACACTCATTCTTGATATGTGGCATTTGGCTGTTTTCATTACCACTGTAATTAACACTTGAAATATTATTTCAATAAATATTTAAAGTCCTTTAAAAATGGTCAGGGTAATCATGACACACACAGAAAACGGAAAGCAAATGTGTGAATCTCAGACTCCAGGATCACAGTCCCTATAGTGTTATCCGTGGGACGGCAACGAGGGGAAGGGTATTTCAGGCACCATTTCAACTTTACGGCATTCCAAGCAAGACTCTCTGAATTCGTTTGCACTCATTAAAATGTTTTAAAAACACACAAATAAATTTACTTTTAATGCAGTGCCTGGGAAATCAGCACATGCTAGAATACAGTACATGAACATTTACTTGGGCTTTTTGTTGTTGTTGTTGTTCAAGAAAAGATTATAGTCAAGATACCTCTCCAACTTAAATACAAAACATGCCTTAAGCTGGGTGGTCACAATTAAGGAAGCTTTCATTTTCACTTTTTTAATTTTTGTTAAGAACTAGCACTCTTAGAGCTAAAATGTCCCACAGTGTTATTTTTCCAAAGGACACATTTTTAAAGTGAGAATCTAGGACCTTTACGGATAGGCTAAGCTAATAAAATTAAATTAAATTAAATAATAGTTTATCTGGTAACATGATCTAGACTCCAGAAAAAAACTTGATCTTCATCAGATAAAGAAAATGGTTTCCTAAAAGTGGTAGATGGGGTTAGAGTTAAGATTTTACTATAAGAATTGAGTACAAGAAGAAGATAATAAAATAATAACATTATATTCTCATCTAGAACCAAGAGCCTGCTAACATGGTAAACCCCTTTCTAAGAGAGGGTCTATGTTAAAGAATAAGTTGAGGATGACTGGGAGAAAAGCAGAACCCCCAACATTGGCTAGCTGAGATGATGAAAATAACCATGTCTGACATCAACAGCAAAAACAGCCACTGATTCAGTGACCAGAATCCGACTCTTCATTTCCAGCTGATTGGCCTGTATTTCCACTGATAGGGACTTTTCCGTGTTTACCTTGAACATGTTAAAGTAGTCTGTACATGGTTAAATACCATCTGTACCAAAATGTTCAAAACATTTGTTCCTTTTGATAAAAATGCAAATCTGGAGAACTGTTGTATCAACATATAACAGCCAATGTCTGACACGGTGAATTATCACAGCTGGAATTAAATTGTCTCTGAACAGCTGCTGGCAGTGGAGCTTTCATCAATGTTTGATTCAAATGTAGGGGAAAAAAATCCTACAGAATAAAACATCATGTTGTCCTTACAGATGGGGTTTGTGTTCATTATCGCAAACAACACAGCGGTCCGTGCCAAACACTATTCCCTTATCTCTGCTGTCTTCTTGGTGAAGGAGATGATGGTCATTGTAAAAATGATTAATCGACGAATATCCTTAATTCTTGAGTCCTCATTTTTTCTAGAAATTTCTCCAAGTTAATTTCTTTCATAGCACTGGCTTCCCGGTACCGAGATCATTTACGAAGCCATTATGATTTCCATTCTCTGGGGTCAAGCTAGTTTGTTTTCCTATGTTTGACAGTCTTTGGAAAAAGGAAGACTTTTTCTGACAGGAACTGCAAGTGGAAAAGCTCCATTTGGAGCTTTTTCTTTTTTCCGTTTCACTTCTGTTTGTTCTTGGGTTAAAATCTTAGCTCTAGCCCCATCTACCACTTGTAGGAAACCAGTTTCTTTATCTAATCAAGGTCAAGTTTATCCTGGAGCCCAGGTCAGATCACCGGGCCAAAGTCCAATGTCAGAAAGTAGAGGAAATAATAAAAGCAATCACTAGACCTTTGTTCCACTGACACCTGGAAACTGGAGACAAACCGGAGTCAACTGGAGAACTGCCCTGAAGATTCTACCACCCAGTTCTCCCAGCTGTGACCAAGTCTAGTAGTACCACTACCCGCCACCCCAGAAATAGCCACAGAGTACCCACCAGGTGCCACGCTGTGTGCTAGGTTGTGGGTGATGTCATAGAAGCAAAACATCACACTGACTAAGGCCAAAAACACCATGATCCTGTTCTGCCATTGCATTTCCCAAACCACAGCAATTTAATAACAACCCCAGAGGTAGATGAAATCAAAATATTTTTTATTAAAAGTCATTTCTTGGGGATCTACCAAAGGGCACAAGAACACTAATTCAAAAGGCAACCTGCACACCTATGTTTATGGCAGCACTATTCACAACCGCCAAGAACGTGGAGACAACCCAAATGCCCCAAAACAGATGAGTGGATCAAAAAACTGTGGAATATGTACATAATGGAATATTACTTAGCAATCAAAAAGGACAAACTCATGCCATTCACAGCCACAGGGATGGGGCTGGAAGGAATGATGCTGACTGAAATGAGAAGGAAAACGCTAAATCCTGATGGTCTCACTTATATGTGGACTATAAAGCAAACACAAGGACAAGAAAGAGTCAAAACTAACAAGCTGACCATAGAAGTTAAACACCCAGCAAAGGAGGAAGAATGAGGGGGGTAAAACAGGGAAGGAAGGAACATGAGGGCAAATGGTGACAAGTCATGTCATGGATAATACGGGGATGGGAGAACTATGGGGAAATTTTACAACAATGTAAAAAACGTTAAACATTTAAAATAAGTCACTTCCAGCCCAGTCTCCAAAATAATCACTTATCTACTCAGCTATCAATATAGTTTGGGTAGACACAGAGAAGAGCTAAACAAACAGCTAACTGGGTCCATTTTAAATACTTGCTTATGTTTCTTTGTTTGCACAGATCACGTTTTCATCAAGAGGTCTACGTGAATCACTCATACAAGTAACAGCCGATGGACAAGTGATAAAGATTTGCCAGACTATTTTCTTTTCTAATAGACTTTTCTCATCTCTTCGCCAAAGTCATTACCTCGCACCACCTAAGAGAGGAATCCGCTCCTTTGCTTTTCCCTTCCTAGCCTTTTAAATGAGCAAAATAAGAGACAAAACATGAACAAACGCATGAAGACAGGTACCCACCTCGCTGGCTGCAAAGAAAGCATTGTTGGCCTCTGCCATATTCATGTAGTTGTTGTTATTTCCAAACTGAAAGAAAGCAGAATGTTTCATGTTAATAGGCAGTCAAGTAAAGAGTTCTGGGGTTGACTGCAAACTCAAATGGGATTTAGAGAGAATGATGGTTTGGGGAGACTTTAAAAGGGGGGCTTTACTCAGACCAAATGTGAACTGTGAGAGTTGAAAGCTCCCCACGTTCCACGGCCGGTCCAGCAGTCCCTCAGAAAACAGAGCGTTGCGTTCAACTAACTTGATAATTCTAGAAAACAGTGTTGTTTTTCATCAAGACCAATGGTGAAGGGAGACGACTGCAAATACTTGGCCAACTGGTCGCTGGTGAGTGTTGTTGACTGAGCTGGCATTTGTCAGAAGTTAGAAGGAAAAGAGTTTCCAAGAAAATCACCTTGACATGTTTTTAAAGCACGTTGGGATTTCACAGCTTACTTTCCAAGAACAGATGTCACAAGTGCGGGTAGGTTAAAATGTGAATTAAAGGGAATAGAATTCAATTCCCAAGACTCAAATTCTATTTTCTAGTGGATGGGGTGGGGCATGAATACAAATAAATAATAAGACGAAAGAACATTTTTGAAATCTCCAAACAGAGCTTAAACCTCTATCTTTGTCCATCAGAGCTGCTGAAAACAGTGATATTTAATCTCTCAATGTAACATTAAGTGCAAAGAGGTTTAAAAAATAAGCAGGATCCTATGAACACAGCAATTTTTAGTTAATTCCCCAGCACAATGGCCCATTCATTCCATCACAAATAAGACTGTATCAGCATTTCAGACATAAGCTCTTTACTTCTCAAGACCTGTTATCAAAATGTAAAACTTGGATTTTGGCAGAAATGTGTTTTCAGGTTCAGATGGTATAAGTAGGTACGTTTTGTTGCTTTAAACATTCTCTTATCAGTCTGGTGATGTGGAAAGGCTCAGTGGGCATAATTATCTGGAGCAATATTATTTTCATGGCTTTTTTTCCCTTAATGGTAAAAGAGCACCCGTCTGTTTACAAAGTGTATTATGTCCTTCCTTTAATGCATCAAGTAACACACGGACTTGGTCTCCACAGGGTGAAATGTATATACTTATTCTCTAGTATCAATAGAGTTAGTAATTATTTAAAGTAAAAGGTACAATTTTCCCAAGGGGAGAAAAAGCAAGATAGATAGATGACAGATAGATAGATAGATCGATAATAGATAGCAATACTCAGACCATTACAGAAAATAAGAATGATAGAGATACACATAGAAGAACCACATAATCCTCCTTTCAATAAACTCACAAACACTTATTTCCAGGAAGCTCTCGGCTCCTGATTCTGAACTGACAGAATTTGTGCATAGAAGTGGGACTGACCTAAGTCAGGCATGGTGGCACACACCTTTAATCCCAGCCTAGGAAGGGAGGCCAAGACTAAGAATCGCTTGAGTCTGCAAGTTTGAGACCTGCCCAGGGCAACATAAGAGAGCTCTAGTCTCAAAAAATAGCTGGGCATGGTGGCATGCACCTGTAATCTCAGATTCCTGGGAAGCTGAGGCTGGGGTCGCTTGAGTCTGTGGTACCCCGGGCAACGTGAGCCTGCGGTTCCACGGGCAAAAATAGCCAGACCTAGTCTCAAAAAGAAAAAAATAATAAAAGAGGTGGAATTGACCTGCTACCTTTTATCTTGCCAGGGTTCCGAGAACTAGGCAAGATTTATACACAAGACCCTAATGGTTCTGATGTCCAGAAGCAAAAGTCCCACTCTTTGAATGACAACTAGATACACATTTACACAATGCATCCTCAGAAAGGCTCATAAGGGTAAATATTTTTCCACGGATTTCCAAAAGATGTATTTGTTAGCATTTAAGACCTCTATCTGGCTTTTCTGCAAACACTTGATAGGAAAAACATGTGGCAACAGGTACACGCCTATACTTATCTCCAAGCTCATCATGGTGTATAGAACATCAAATATGTACTGTTTTGGTACATCCATCAGGTCGCTATAAAGTGGTCTAAAAATAATCTTACTTGCTGTAATAATTTAAAATGTAGCCTAAAAATAACTTTACTTATTGTGATAATTTAAAATGCGTATGCACACACACGTACATTGCCCCCATTTTTCTACAATGTCAAATGTGCACAAAAAACTAGGTTTCTTGTACATCGACAAATTAACAAACCTAGAAGAGGCATCTCGGACCTCATCTTTCTATGTCCTTTGGGGTATTTATGAGAATCTGGGCTCAGAAGGGTTCCTCACCCACCAATCCTGGCTGCCCAAACCACCCAGCAGTTGGATCGGGACTTCAACGTTATTTAAATGTAGCTTTTGTTGGGGAATTAGAAACCCATTTAAGGCAAACAGCTCATTATCAGAGAGTATTTTTTTAAGAGTAAACTCACTTATTATCTAATAGCACCTAAAACAACAAAGAAAAATAAAATGGCTATTAAACTAAAGGCCTAAACAATTCAAAAAACAAATTAAGCTTAGAGTGAAATAAGAACTGGGTTAGAAATCCTCTTCTGAACAGTTAGTATGCGAATGTAATTACTGAAGAAACTACAGCTAATCAGCTGTGAATTGTATCCATTAATTAGTATTTGCCCTGGAGAAATGAGAAAAATCAGTAACAAGCTGGCAGCGTGGTATGCTAAGCCACGCTGGGCGCTGCGTGCCGTTAAGCAGGTGGCTTCAGTGGTCCACGTAATTTGAAAAGCTCTCACCTGAAGTACTGGGTTGGAATTACAAAGCACTCCTTGCATATCTTTTCTATCTATATAAGGCCTTAATTAATGGCTTTTAATTTGGAAACACTTGGTGATCAGGAGGGAACAGTTATAAATCATTTCAAATAGAAGCAAAGGTTTCTATTCTGTTTGGGGCAAAAGAGCTCCTCTCCACAGACAGCTGCACATGTCAACCTGTTCCAGCCCATTGTCTTTCTCCTGGGCAGCTGGCTGGGTCCCTGGGTTAGTGTGCTAGGTTAGTAGTAAAATAGAGTACAATCGCTCTGTATTTTAACTAAATTTGATTTTCAAATAAATGCTTTTTTTATTCTTTCTTAAGTGAAAGTCTATCCCCTGCACTGTTTGGGATATACTTATAATAGAAGTAAATCCCCATAGTAAAAGCATATTCCCTGCACTGTTTGGGATATATTGATAGTAAAAGTATATCCCCTGCACTGTTTGGGCTATGCTTAGAGTGAAAGTATATCCCATGCACTGTTTGGGATATACTTATACTAAAAGGCCTCTCCATATATCTGGAGATGTAGATTAAACTCTGCATTGTGAGGTGTCTTCATATGCTAAGTCTGTCCACCCTGCCTTGGTGGTTAACCTCAGGATGACAGAAAGGCGGTGACTGACCTTTTCGAGTATCATTTTATTTACTTTAAAATGTGACCTATGATTCCTTCTTTCCTTGTTTGTGAAACACAGAGTTGATTCGGGGAGGAAAACGGTGATCCTTGGGGGCAGAGTTCTCATATAATGACCTCAGAACAATTAACGTTCACTGAATCGTGTGCAATTAAATTCACTTGATGGTCGAAGGGAAGGTGACATCAGCAAACACATCACACTGCCTACAACCCCCTGGGCCACGCGGGAAGTCGCTTTGCCTACAGTTACAACTCTCTCTCCCCAGAGCTGGAGACACCTGCAGGTCCTAGACACGCCAGCAAATGTTCGAGATGGATCACACCTGAACTTCAGCAACTTGCAAACACTCACCCTGCTGGGAGTACTTCCTCCACTTAGTCTTTGATGGTGATGGAGGCGACGCAGATGTCTTTATCGAACAAAGCCCAGCACACATTATTTCACTCAACATTTCAGGTCGGCATACTAGTTACAGTGTTTTATAGATTAATAGAGGCTTCTGGGAGTCCAGCCAGTTGCCCCAAATCCCATGGGTGTCTGGCACCCCCACTGCCTCACATTCTGCCGCCTGCATATCACCATGACTAGAACATTCCATTTTAAAACTTTATTTTCGCTGATCTTACTCCAAGCTAGAATCTCCCAGAAGGATTTTCAAGATGCCCAAGTTGAGTAAAAGGCCCCTTGAGGAAAGGGATCTGGGACACAGAGCAGTGTGTTTGGAGAAGGCTGCCACCTTTCTCCTTGGAAGTCAAATATCCTTGATTTCTCTGCAGTTAAAGGCTTCAAACTTGAACTGAAGCACCTACTATGTGCAAAGTGATGGAGACAAAATGGTGAGACAAAATGTCAAGCTTCCCAGGTGCAAGGACTTCCATTTAAGTCAGCGATGGAGACCCCCCTCCATTTGCTGTATAATACCTCCTCCAACAACATCCCATGGACACAGGAGGCCTTGGACCTAGTTCCAAGCCCTTCAGGACAAGATGTCTCTATTCTCCCTGAATTCTTATGAAAACGGATATTCTCATTTTGCACCACGCAAGCTGTGTGCACGCATTTTGCCAAGCAGCTACTTCTGAATTCTGCACGGTCCATCAAGCCAGCCCTGCTTAGGTCAACCATTACACCTTCCAGATCATAGCTCCTCGTGGAAGCTCCTTCGAAGATTCCCCACTCAACCAAAGCTTTTGCTCCTCTTGGCCACTTCAAGAGCAAAACAAAAGAGACCAAACTCACCAAACAAGCACCAGGGGAGAGAGAGCTGGGTGCTCCGAAGGGCAGAGAACACCAGGAAGGGGAGGAGCCAAGTTTGTCTGTTTCAACGAGCAAATCCATCTGGGAAACGGCCACGGTGGGGTGAAGGCATGCCTGACATGCAACAGCGATGATGGGGCCTCTCCCCTATGAGAGGGGCTCCCCCAAGAGAGACTCCCAGAGACCCCGTTCCAAAGCAGCGCTGCAGGACTCTGTGGGTGAATCTCCCGTGACTTCGTCATTGCCCAAAGGAACATCTTCATTGTCACTGCAGGTGGATTTGTTTTCACGGTGTGACCAGTAATCAGTTTGGGCAAATGTAACTCATGAAGGCCAGCAACAAGAAGGCAGCCTTACAAATTTTTAAAAAATATAGCTAAGAGCACGGTGCTCAGCCTGTGTAAGCGCGGGAAGCGCAGTGTGAATTTAAGGAGATGCTGGAGCTGAATTTGTCCAGCAAAAGGCCTGCGAGAAACGGGAGCAGCAAAGACAAAACCTGATCGTGAGCACGAGACAAACACTTGGGTGTGACGAGTCCACACAGCCTTGTTTTTGCTGATTTTGACCCCCCC
>PVHY01014304.1:0-38829 GCA_004024945.1 Uropsilus gracilis
AAAAAAAAAAAAAAAAAAAAAAAAAAAAAAAAAAAAAAACATATTATTAAAGCATGATGATTTGCCAGCTGTCAAGTGTTTGTTAGGTAATGGCTTCTTTAATCCTTCTTATCACTGTGAATTTAGGTATTGGTGGTCTGTTTCACAGTTGAGGAAACAAATTCCAACAGAGTGCACACCTAGTAATTGATCCCACCTGAAGTCAAAACTAATATATGTATGACTACAAATCCTGGACTCTTTTTCATTTTAATGCATGGTCTGTCAAATCAAACATGTTTACATGTCTATTTTCTTACCAGCTGACTATGGACTCCCCAAAAGAAAGTTCTCTTATGAAATTTTTTACCACTTAAGAGACTGAAAATTAAACTAATTATACAAGTAACTCCTAAATTTGACTTGGTATTTGTTTCCTTGATTCTAACTGTATGATTCTACATACCATTGTGTTTGTTCTCAGTGGTTCACATTGCCTTACTAAAGCAGAATGTGAGCAGAAGATAGTTAAATCTCAGTGTTTTACAGTACTGAAGGAACTTAATACATCAGAGTCAAATTCATATATAACAAAATATAAGACAACATTGCAGAAATCAAGTTTGTGGGTTATGAAAGACATGGGTGAAAAAAGTTTCCTAAAGAAGTAATAATACTCACTGAAGTGTGATGAGTACTGTGTAGAATACTTTCTGCAAAATTAGGATCTTGAGTCTTTTCTGTCATCTTTAGAAGTTGAAAATGTCTTCAGGTAAATTGGTTTCTGACATAGTTCTTCTGGGGTGTTCTTGAACCGTTCTGTCTAGGTGGTTTTGTTCATCGCATTCTCCTTCTACCTTAGTCTTCTGACTAGGTAGCCTCTGTAGCAACTATCATTTTTTATGTCTGAGGTTACTAGGTCAGTGCCTTTGAAAGCTATAGGAACTAAAATAAGCATACTGAACATGCAAATAAATATGTAACCCATAGTGGAATTTATTGCAACTTTATTCTTGAATTGTTTATGTCAAGGATGAGAAATCTCTGGCACACAAGTTAATTTTATTCAGCCCAAGGACAAGAGGTAATGTTTATGTCTACAATTCCACAGTTATACAAATACAATTTGTTGTGAATATAATTATGCTTTAAAACCAAAAATTGGTGGCAAAATATAGCAAAAAGATTAACACTACTTCTCATTAGTTAATTCTCCTTCTGTGTACTTTACTATTGTCTAATTTTCCTGCAGTGAAAGTCATTCTTCTAAACTCTAGAAAATGTTACCTTGAGTAAAAAAGAAAATCTGCACTGGAAGAAAGTTTAGTGTTTCCAGTAAGAAAATTCCTTCTGTCTTATATATGTTTAGTCAACCAGTCCCTGCTTCTAAACTTTCAGGGACAAATGACCTGTATACTGAGGTGTTCTATTTAATTTTTCTAGTGCTAGGCCTAAAAATATCTTCTCTTTCAAATTAACCCTTTAATGCTAATCTAAAGTGATTATATTTAATTAATCAACTGCATGATACTCTTTCAAATATTTAAAGACCTCTGTCATGTGAGTTTGGCAAATAGTGGGGCAGTATATCTCTTTCTCTGCATTTTAACTTAATGGTATATTAAAAAGAACTGAGGTATATGATTTGGCATTATTATGTAGATTTTTTTTCAGACTCCATTTTATTTATTATTAAATAATTTATTTATATATAAATTTTACATCTGTGTGATTTCCCGGGTTCACCCCTCCATCCTACCATTCCCACCTGATCCCATTTGAGCTCATTTCATTATATAGATTCTTAATCTATATTATATAGATTATTGTTTTATACAGAATCTGTTATATAGATTCATAATTGAAAATGCAGCTGGCTAAAGCAATTTGTATTTTCACCAAAATAGCTTTTCACTCCTGTTTGGTATTTGTCAAAATCAAGACAAATGTTCCAGTTTTTTTATAGTAAGTAGGATCAAGATAAAAAGAGCCCTTAGAAACCAGAGGACAGCCACCTATTACCTCTTTTTATGCTGTTCAAAACATTATTACAAAAAAAATAAATGACACAATGGTATAGCATGTATTACCATACTTAATGTAGATCTCTAGTCATTATACCTGTCTCCTCAAAGTTTTTTTCACAATCATGAAATGTTTCAAAATGAGGCAGTATTCTACCTCCACTCTAACTCTCAGAATAGATATGATTTAACTAGACTTTACTGTGGTCAAATTCTACTACCTCCTGTTTCTTGGTTCAAATTAGTATGTTCTCTCTTCCTTGATGGTAACATTAAATATCAATCTAGTACATTTTGAAGGTAGATTACACAACAGAATTTTGCCAGTATTACCTGTTCAATTTTGTTGTAATTATCTAAAATCTGTCTTTCAGAATAAAAGTACACAGAGATCTTAGTGCAACTAAACAGACTGAGTATATGTAGACTTAATACTGAGATGCTTATTCTTCATTCCTGATACACTTGCAGTATCTTGCAGCCTGTCCTGAATACCCAGGCTGAAGACTAAAAGTTGCTTTTCTGGGTGTCTGAGCAGCCCAAGAAAAAAGACCTGAAGACTTGGATTTGAGTCAATGAGAAAAAAAACCTTGTCCAAAAATCATTTTAAAATAAATTCCAGAGGAAACAAATCTACAAGTCAGTATTTTCATTTGCTCTTTACCACTGATGCCTAAATGTGAGCAGAAAACAAAGGATGTGAGTAAATAAGTAAAGCCTCTTAAATAAAATATAGAAACCAAATAGAAGGGGAATAGTAACTTGGATGAAACAGAATTTCAGGAAGAAAACTTTGGCAGTAACAACAAAAGGAACAATGTTATTAATATCCTCCAAGTGATAAAAGAAATTAAGTTGACAAAATAGTAATTTCTATACAGGGAATGATCAGAGACCAAAAAAAGAACTCTGGGAAATCAGAACTATGGTAATAGAAATAAAATACAAAATGTTCAGAAAATATAAGTAAATCTCCAAAAAAGAACAATTAAGTAATCAAAAATGTAGAAAAGATATGAAAATTAGAGTGTTGGTCCAAAACAGCCAACATAACTGGAAAGTGAAATATGACAGATTATATATGCAATTTTAAAATTTGGCATAAAGAATGATGTCGGCAACATGGCAAAATACAAATTTCCATAGCTCATCCCCTCAATAAATGTCAACTTGAACAATTAACTACATGCAACGATACCTTCACAAGAGCTAAAGATTCCGGGGGAAAGATTATAGCACCTGGGTGGAGCATGGAAGTAAGAAAGTACACTTGGAAGAGAGGGTAAATAGGAAGCAAAATTGTACATTATTTGTGTCAGCCCATTTCTTAAGCCAAGAAAACCGAGCATAGAGAAATCTTCCCCATCGGGAAAAGTGAAGTAAGCAGCCAGTTTGGCTGTGAACACCAGCACCAGGCTGGCAGGCACAGCATTCACATTCACCTTAGTGCCAACCCAGTACCTACAGCCTCAAAATCCAGTCAGGCTATTATTATCCTTCAGTTTCAACTGAATGCAAGACTAATTCCTTGAGCCTTGGTTTCCAGAATCACTTCAGTAAACTCCAACCTTTGTATGCCTCCAAAACTAGGCTCTACGCCTATACTCTTAGACCCAGGTTTCAGGACTACCACCACAGGCCCATTCCTTACCCATAAAAATTTTCATTAAATATAAAATAGATTAGATCCTCAATCAAAATATACAAAATAAATAAATGGATTTAAAAAAAAAACAAAACACAGTATGCTGCCACAAGGGACAAATTTCAGTTTTAAAGATACACATATGCTAAAAGTGAAGGGGGATAAAGGTATTCCATGCAAACAGCAAGTAAAAGCAGGATGGGTATACTTAATGTCACACAAAATAGAATATAAGTAAAAAACTGAAATGAGACAAAAAGGGATATAAGAAGGGGTTAGCTCATTAAGAGTATATAAGCACCAATATGGGAGGACCTACATATATAAAGCAAATATTAACAGAATTGATGAGAGAAACAGCAATGTGGTAATAGTAGGGGACTTAAAAACCCACTTTCACCAGTGAATTAATTGTCTAGATAGAAAATCAATAAGGAAACTGAATACTATTGACCAGATGGAAATGGAAATGAACTTAACAGACATATACAGAACATTCCGTCCAATAATAATAGCATATCCAATAATAACATTTCAAGCACACATGATAATTCACCATGATAAGTTATATGCTAAGTCACAAACAAATGTTAACAAATTTAAGAAGATTGAGTTATATCAAGGTCTTTTCCAACGAAATGGTATAATGCAAATCACTAACAAAGGAAATTCTAGATAAATGGTGTAACATACACAGTGAAACACACAGTGAATCAAAGAAGAAGTAGATCAACCAATGAATCAAAGAAGTCAAAAAGTATCTTGAGAAATGAAAATAGAAACACGATATACTAAAATCTATGGGATACAACAAAAGCAGTTTTCAGAGAACTGTTTATAACAATATTGCAATAAAAGCCTATGTTAAGAAAAATCTCAAATGAGCAACTGCGTCTATACTTTAGAAAAGTGGTGAAAGAAAAAAAGCCTCAGTTTAGTAGAAAAAAATAAAACCAAAACATATAAATGAAATAACTAGAAAAACAGAGAAGATTGAATAAGTTGTTTTTTAAATTTACAAAATTTTACCTAGACTAAGAAAAAAGATTAAAAAAAATCCTAAGAGGAGACATTGCAACTGATACCACAGGTATACCAGAGATCATGAGGCACACTGTCTATATACGTCAGAAATTTGTATAAACAAGAAAAATGGATGTTTCTAGAAATACAACCTATCAAAACTAAATCTGAAGAAATAGAAAATAAACACAGTTACACTTGTATTACAGCCAGAAAAGAACACAAAAGAAAGCAAAATTACAGGCCAGTATCCCTGATGAACACAGGTGCTCATCAATAATCAGAAACTGCTTACCCAAATACAAAAGTTTGAAATTGGACCCTTTATCACTCCTAATGCAAAAGTCACTCAAAATGAATTAAAGGCTTTATGCAAGACCTAAAATTATAAAGCTACTAGAAGAAAACAGAAAACAAGCTTATCAATATATGCATATGTAATTTGATCCCTTGGGGTAAAACTCCAAAGAGCACAAGGAGCAGAACCAAAAATAAACAAGTGGAACTACATAAAACAAGAAGTTTTCTAATAGCAAACAATCAGCTAAGTCAAAAGTAATCAAGAAAGACTTCATGAGGAAATCCAATTGATAATGACTGATTTTAGATGTAGAAAACTAGCAGAGATTTTTGGGGTTGAGTCAGTAATATGCACACAAAAATGAAGTAAGAAAAGTTATAAATTAAATATTGAGTTATTAGGAGGTTGACAAGGCAGGTAGGTAAAGTGGAGAGCTAAAACTTTGTTTTCAGAGTGCACAATTAATACACAAATATAAAGGAGCAAATAGATATCTGAAAATATAAAAGAATCAGATGTTGAAAGTAGTTGGCTCGAGGGGAAAATTGAGGGAAGAAGAGACATGCAATTTTTCCTAACAGGTTTTTGTTAACTATATAAATTAATGTGAAACTATCTAAAATATACAGCTTGAAACGTTTATTTAAAAAATATAAAAAATTAAATATGAACAGTAATAAATTGGAATAAATAACAGATCTTTACTAGGCCCTTGCTGATAAATGTCCTCATCTCCTAGCATTGAGTATTGGTTCCGTTGCATGGATGTGGATGGGGATGGTGTACTCTCCATGTACGAGCTGGAGTACTTCTATGAGGAGCAATGTGAACGGATGGAAGCCATGGGCATTGAGCCACTGCCATTCCATGATTTGCTGTGCCAGATGCTTGACCTAGTGAAGCCAGCAAGTGATGGTGAGATTGAGTAAAGGGCAATTGACACTGTTCCCCTTTGTAATGGTATAGGCACATAATTCTGGACTAGCCTGAATTATTGAACTTAACAATCTTATATACAGACTTTACAAATATTTAAATTTCTCCTTTCCTATTAGTGCAGAACCAACAGTTGATTACCATCAATTAAATCCTGTTTAAGAAATAAGATTTGCATAGAAAGAAAAAAGCAGATGAGGGGAAGGGGGCAAGTTGTAGGACTATTTAATGGTGGGTATAGGATTTTCTTTCAGAGTGATGAAAATATAAAACTTGGCAGTATTAACAGTTGGAAAACATTGTGAATATACTAAAAACCACTGGATTGTATGCTCTTAAATAATTAAAATAGTGAATTTTACCACAAAAAAAGAAATGCAATTTTTATAATATAATGAGCATATAAATAAACTTTTAAATTTAATGAAGTTTTTTCATTTGCCATAATAGTACTTGGTCAAAGTTAACCAATTATTTTTATTTAGGCAAAATAACTCTACGAGACCTGAAGAGATGCAGAATGGCTCACATCTTTTATGACACTTTCTTTAACCTGGAGAAATACTTAGATCATGAACAGAGAGATCCTTTTGCAGTCCAGAAGGTACCGGTATAATTTTAACTGAGGGCTATAGTTTCAAGGACTGTATCCACAGATAAAAATGGTTCTGGCTTCATGACTTTCTCTTTATAAAGAGGTAACATTTAAAATATTTCACCAGCTACTAAAAAGAGGAAATAAAAAAATCTAGAGCACCTCTCTCCACAGCCAACTTTCAAGTTTAGTTAGCCTGCATCTGCCTATCATTGAATGAATTATGTCCTGTATACTTAAATATGCACTAGAAACTAGCTACAAAAAACATTTTGAAAATAATGTCCTCTTTTTAATAATCAGCAATAGGCACATCTGTCTTAGAAAGTATAATTGAGCTTGAGGTAAATTGTACCATTCATTTCCAGAATGCCATAGTAAATAGCTTTCCCATCATAATCAAAACTAGAAGCTCCCCGTGACAGACAACCTTTAGATACTAAAAATTTTCAAATGTTAATGATCGCTAATCATGGCTGTCTGTTTGGAGTCATTCTACACTTGAATAGAGACAACACATCCTTCCCTATACATCATCCTGTGGATTCTCAGAAACCCATCCTCTTAGGATCCATGTCCCTAAAAAAGCAGACAAAAAGTAAAAAACAAAAAACTTTCCCTTACTCCCCTTCAAGTGAAAAATGTTGCTAAAAATGAACGGTTTCAGTTGGGTCCTGGAAGAGTGCTACTTCAGTAAGCTTTCATAGTCTTTTTTCTTCCACATGTTGCATGACCATGTGGCCTAAATTTTTAGTATGAATAAGATCACCTTCTAAAAATAAATATACTCAACTGTTTTGGGAGCATACCAAGGTTCAATATTGCTACCCTAAAGTCAATATTATATTTCATTGATTTGATGATGCCCATCTGTTTTAATGTACTTTTAAGCAAGAAAAAAAATGCAATTATAAGTCTAATAAATAATACATGCCTATTTCAGAGATATTAAGAGGGTAAGGAAGAGATTAAAACTGACTAAAATACACATTGTATGGTCAATATTTTGGCACTTATATTCTTATAAGCAAAACAAACCTTTTATTCTAGGGCAGTGCTTACTCATTTTCATGCTGAAAAGGTATCATTTACCTGTAACATAAAACCTAAGATACCCAAATTGTAGAAGGGGCCAAGGGAGATGTGGTCTTTCCCAGTTTCTTTTGTTACAAAGTTTACTTTAAAATGTTTATCTTAAAAGTCCTAGTTTCTTTAAAAGATGATACTTGTCCTTCTGATCCACAAAGAATACAAAGTATTCAATAAAAGCAGGCACTTGTTGAAGAAACAGTGATCGTACAGAGATGAAAAAGAACCAATGACAGCCACAAGCATGGATAGTACAGCAAAAGAAATTATTTAAGGGAGAAGGATTATTTCCAGGAATATATGACCAATGGCATAGTGTTTGGGCAAGTTTAAAGAAGCAGTAAAAATTTACTGGAGTACATTGTGCTGGAGAAAAATCTCTTGATTACAAGGCTAAAGAATCTAGACTTAAAGAGCCAAACTGCTGTAGTTAAAGCTGTGTGATTTGAGGTGTAGGAAATCGCTTTTGGAGAGCTACTTTAGTAACTCCTGATGTATTGAATGAAACAGTTTTCACATAAAGTGTTATTTTTTTTTTAATGATGTACATTTGTGATGATCTATCTCCACTTCTTTGTGTCTGAATATTTTGTTTCCTGTGGCTGTCTTTTTCCCTCTAAGGATGTTGAGAATGATGGGCCTGAGCCTTCTGACTGGGACAGATTTGCTGCTGAGGAGTATGAGACTCTTGTGGCAGAGGAGTCAGCCCAAGCACAGTTCCAGGAAGGGTGAGTCTCCCTGTGTCTTACAGAACTTTTTTAAAAGAGGTCTGTTATTTTAAGAGCAGAAATGCTAGTACCACATTTTTAAATCAAGCTAATAGTCCTTTCCTATTTTTGAATATTTATTTTTGAAAAATGATTATTTTCTTTTCACTAATTCCTAAAAAAAAAGTCTCATTCCTTTAATGCAAATTGTACCTTTGACTGGAAACCAAGATCATAATGTTACCATACATACTAAGTTAGTGATATTAGTAAACTCTATAAACAGGAGGAAGCTAACAGAACTAAAGCTAATTAAATAATAAATTTGATCATGTTTAAGACAAACTTTTATTTTACCTGACTTTGTGCATCAACCATGAACAGGAAGTAACCTCTACAAAGAATTCATAGAAAGATATAATTCCATAAAGGAGCCATAGTAAGAGATTAAATTTTACTGCTTAGGACATTTCAGCAACTATGATTTGCTGAATCTTTATGTAATCTTCTAGTGATTCCTAGCAATATCCTGATTTATTCTTAGGGTCTCAGTTAATCCTCACTGTTACTGTAATACACCTTTTTTAATATCTAGTACATTCATATCATTGAATATTCAAAGAAACAAAAGAATGATGTTTCCTACTGCCCAGTTTTTCCCAGAAGCAATGAGTATTGTTCTCTTTTATACATTTCCAAAGACAGTCCCTTTCTCTCTCCCCTTCCCTCATACTCTTTCATATATAAATGCAAATACACATATACTTTAATTTCTTTATTCTCTTACATAAACACTAGCATGCTATATTCAGTGTTTGGTGCTTTCCTTATTCCACATTTATGTGATTTTTTTTGTTGTACAATTCTAGAAATCTGTATAACATAAAACCTGTAGTTCAAAAATGGGGTGTTGTACACTATAAAATAAGACAGTTGATCTCATGTTAAATGTTCTTACCAAAATAAAAATAAACCAAAAAAGAATGCAAGGACATTTCTGGAGATGACAGATATGTTTAGTACCTTGGTTATAGTAATATCACAGATGTGTGCATATGTCCAAATTCATCAAGATGTATTCATTAAATGTATACAACATTTTTCATATTAAATCTCTAACTTAAAAACAATAACAAAGATTGGAAGAAAAACAGTGAATTGAACAATTTTATGATCATTGAGGTAAAATGAGGCTTTTGGGAACCTTGAATATGTGGAGAAAATGTTATAAAATAATAAAGCTTAGAAAAAATAAATTGAAATCATTCCATACATTAATGTTCTCATTTCTTTATAACTGTGTAATAACCACTGTATAGTTAATACCATTATCTAAATGGTAGTAACTCTTTTCATGGATATTGTATTTCCAATATTTCACTATTATAAATATAATAGTGTATTTGTAAATGTATAGTTATGTACATGTCAGTTTATATTTAGGATAACGCTCTTAAGCTAGCAAACAGGTGGAGACCTGTAAAAACAAAGATTTTAGAGAAAACAGTGCAGCAACCCAGAACTAGCAATGATAGGAAGCAACTTCCATCTTCAGGCCTAGTAGAACAAAGAAATAAAATTATCACCAGAACACAAAGAGAGTAACTATATGGAAAAGATCATCTGACAGGACTTGTGAATTTTAGTAGTAAAATGTAGCCAACCTCTGGCAACCCAACTGAGAGAGAGCTACTAGAATACCAAATTTCATTCTCCTTATAATATATTCCATTGTCCTGCTGGTGCTTCCCATCAGCTTCAAGCCAGAAATCAGAAGGCAAGAGAATCCCCTGACATGGTCTATTTAGGGAGCCTCCTGGGGCACAGACTAAGAGGGATGAAAAGAGAATATCTAGCAAAGTAGGCAATGTCAAAAAATCCTCCATAGAGATGGTACCATATTATACCCTGCCATTGATTGTTTTATTAGTCTTTGTTGAGAGTCCTAAAGAAACCAACACCAAACTACTTTCCTGAATCTGGAGCATTCCTTAATGTGCTTAGACACAGAACTGGTATCTGATTTTTCCATAACCTAGAATTTCTTAAAAATCATCCATTGATTATATTAAGGATGATTATATCAAAATAAAAATGTGTGAATTCACAATCCTGATTTCTTGACACTAAGCTTCCTTACTAATAATTTGGGGTAAGTTTACAGATGTTGTAAAACATCACTATTCCATGTGTGGGTGTGTTTAATGGTGAATTGAAGATTATGTCTTTGTCTAATAGGCTCAGTAAATTTATCCTACATATACACAGTGGAATCCCGTGTAACCATTAATGTAGATGTATATTTCCTGACTATCATAAAGAAATAGAGAAGAAAAAAAAAGTCTTTGAAAGTAAAATTGAATAGAAAAGCTAAAAAACATACCAGAAAGAAAATTCAGGATATGGATAGAAAACAAAGAACCTAATTTTATGTTTTAGATCAAAAAAGAAAGGGTAGAAAAAAATATTTAAATATGAAAGGTTTGTTGTTGAAGACCTGAATTCTGAAAGGTCAGAAGTCACATCATATTAAGGAAATACAATAAATGATTGACCACTTGATAATGTGTTTACCAGAAATCAAGGATAAACAGTGTTGGGGGTTGGGGACTAACCACTCTTTATTCAAAATCAGTGAAAAAATTGAAATGAACTCTGGAAGACCATGAAATAGTACCCCATAGAAAGAACTGTTCCTAAAATTTTTAGACTAAGTCAATATGACAGCAAGAAAATACAGATGGATATTTTCAAATATGTAAATCCTGGAGGAAATAGAGCATACACAAGCTCTTCTTTAAAAAGATACAGTCATAAAACCAAGAGACAAACTAAATTAAAGAGCTCAGAAATAGAGCAGCCATGATAGAAAAGTAACTTAAAGTTAACTTTCTTTTTTAAAGTAGAAAGGATAAAGGCCAGAACATAATGTAAAACAAACAGTGTAACTAAAATTGGGATGTGGAGATGAGGAAGAAATGTATGTGTAACATCCTAGAAATAACAGTTTAACTAAAACTGAAAAAATATGTAAGTTTTATTAGCAGGGCCTCAACAAATTCTGGAAAGCTGGTAAGTCAAGTTGAAGGTCTAAGAATACCAGTTAGAGTGGGGTGTGAAAGTAGGTAGAAAGCTAGGTAGTCAGTGACTATATAGCAAATGCTTAATTTCAGAGGTCAGACTGTAAGAAAAGGCATGATTAAAAACTTAAAACAAGGATCCCAGTGTACTGAAGGAAAGAGGAGTCACTCAAATACCCTTCCTGCTTATTCTTCCAGTATAATACATAGTTTGGCCCACTTTACCACATCTTGGTTAATACCAATTTTATCAACTTTTCAATTGAACCCAAACTGAACTTAGTGTAGTCATGATGGACTGTATGCCAAGTGTATCCTTTGTAAAACTATGTAATGACAAAAACTGAGAAACTGGGGCAGAAGTATCAAGTGGCTCTAAGGATGCCAAGGATCTAGGATTTGAATGATTTCCATGCATACATGAAAGAACGTAGGCAGGCTCAACTGCTTAGTACAGAGAGTAACTTCCGCAGAAGTGTTAGTGTGGTCATGGTTGACCAGGACCATAAGTGCATCATCAGAAAGGTCCTGGAGTTCTTGGCATGTACACTTCTAATCATAGGTACAAAGTTGAGTAGATGCCAGATGGTTACAAAGCCCCCTTGGTTCTAATTCCTATTAGACAAAGCACCCCTGCCTTCCTTCAGTCAACTTTATCTGTCACTATTTCATTTAAACATGCTATCACATGAATTGTATTCCACTCCCCCATCTGCTGATGAGCTGATACGGTTAAATATACTCACCCTTTGTTGTTGTTTCGAAAATGGTACTTTTTATCATTTAAAGTTTTGTTGTATCTTTTTATAATCAGGAGGGTGTTCATTTTTTTAAAAAAGAAAATTAAGGTCAACATTTGAACAAAAGAAATCAGGCCCTAAATATTCTAATTTGATTAGAAAATATATGCACAACAAAAGAAAAATACAGAACACACACATAACATAAATTAGAGATAACAGGAATAAGGTAGGCACTATTAGATCATCGAATGTAAGTGAAGTACACTCACTTGTAAAAGAAAGGAATCAATTATGGAATGACAGTATAGGTTGAGTTTTTTATAAAAAGTGAATACACCCCCAAAAAATCTGCCTTGATAACATCTGATTTTTAAAGCAAAAAACATCAAAAAGAAAAAATAGGCAACATTATTTGCAGACTAGTAAACTATTCCCTAAAAACAGATAAAATACATCTGTAGTATATTGTCATAGACAATTTGTAAAATACATGTTAAGCCAGTCTCACCATATAAAAATAAGCACCACATAAAATAAGAAGAGAAACTTTCGGTGAAATACTAAAAGGAGGAAAGCAGATGGGATCGAATTGAAAAGGAAGCCAGAGCGTAGGTTCTCTGCAGGAAGTTACAGAGAATAAATGCTACAGATAATAAAAGCAGCACCTATAGATGTACCTAAATTTAACTGAAACCAAGATGCTCTTGGAAGCACTCAAGTAGATGAAAATATATACCCCATACTATTCCTAAAGGAAAGACAGAAGCAGTACATGTGGAATATTGCAGCAGAGTAAGCCCAGCCACTGAAATACCCATAGGGTTCTCTTTAAAAACACTAGCAACTCACTAATGCTCACTCCTAAGCATCTACTACAAACAGGCAGCAGTCAGTTCTCAACTGTATAAAAAAGTAGACAAATATCAAACAGTTGACAAATACTGATAAAACCGTCAACAAATGAAAAACTTTCTTCTTTGGAGAAAATTTACAGCAATCAGAACAAGACATCAGAATGAGTATATCTACTATATGCAGAGAGATGAGAGTATTGCACTCCTAAAGTGAAACTACTCAGTCCCTTAGAAATGAAAAGGAAAAAAAGTTAAATGAAAAAGCAGTCATTAGGGTGAGTAATAGATATAGCTGAATAGTTTTTGATCTGGGGTAATGTGATAATACTAAGGTAAGAAATCCACATAAAATGCAATAGAATAGCCAGATACTTCCCAGAATTGTAACCATTCAAACATCATATATATATATATATATATATATATATATATATATATACATATATATGTAGATGTAGATGTAGATGTATACATATATATATGATCAAGAATCAGCACATTTTTTCTGGCCAAGTAGAATATATTTTATTACAATTATTTAGCTCTGCAATTGTGATATGAAAGTGAGATACACACACAAATGAATATGGTTGTATTCAAGTAAAACAAATAATACAGATTTTATCATTTTCACATCAAAATATTCTTTTTTTCTGTTTTTTTTTTTTGTGGTTTTTTTTCCAAATTTAAACAGGTAAAACCATTCTTAGTTCATGCACTGTACCAAAACAGGTGACAAGACAGATTCAAACCATAAACTATAGTTTGCCAATCCCTGTAGTAGATTGAAATTTCAGAATAAAAAAATAGAGAGAACTGAAAATTTCCAGAGAAAAAAAATTGCCCAAAGTAAACACAAAATAAATGGAGCAATATTATTTAAACATTGCAAAGAAAATAGCTTTGAACCTAGAATTCTATTTCCTGTTTAAAGGTAAGAGCAAATAAAGACATTTTTAAAAAGATACTCAGAAATGTGGTACCATCCAATCTCTGAAAAAATAAATTGATTTTCTTCAGTAGAAGGGTAGGTAGATGCAAAATAAGCAATTTTGAGCAACAAAAATTAGTAAATGTGTTCTTAAAATTAGGTAAGTATTGATTACAAATACTAGTAATATAGGAAATAAAAGAGGTCAGGGTAATATGCTATGAATCTTTATTTCAATGGAAAATACAGAGTACAATACACTTGTATATTTCTAAACAACAGGTAAAACAGGTTAAATATGTCTGTTAAAGACTTATGGTCAATCACTAGAAAAATAAAAATGGAAAAATTTCAAGTTGCTTCTAGAAATAGACAATAAATTATTTACTGGAAAACAGTTAAGTGTTAAACAAGTATTCTTAGATCTGGTGGCATGTAACCTATTGGCATAAGCAAAATGTATGTGTGTGTATGTGTATATGTGTGTATATATATATATGTATGTATGTATGTATCTTACTCAAGACATGAAAATTCCAGAAATAGTATTGCCTTTAGAGACTCAGACTTTGTCATCTATTAGTTATGCTTTTATTCTTTCATACATGGTGGAAACAGATTTGTCATATATTATCTAGATTATCACTTACCAGTTTCAAGCTCAAGTTAAAGAGATTGTTCCCACAAGTTCAACAAGAACCCAAGATTTGTATCCCTTTGATTCTAACTGATTTGGTTTACCTCCAACCCCTGAACCAGTGCTTTAAAAAGTTAGGCCTAAAGCTAAGCCTCAGTAGGAGCCAAGTTCGTCCAAACCATTTTCTCAAGGAATTCTGGAGAAATTAAAGAATAAAACCAGAATATATTCCCAACATCCCAAAAAAGGGGATGCTATTTCTATAAAGGAAAAACAGATGTCCACTATAGTAAAAAGAAGAAATAAAAACAATAAAAAAATAGTATCGGGAAATGACCAAAATAAATCCAGTTATGAAATTGTCAGATCAGATTAAAAACTCAACTATGGGGCTCAAAAAATTTTTTAAAAATCTAATTATAGTCTTCAGATGTATACCTAACAGGTAAGTCAAATGAACAGTAACAAGAGAAAATTGGGTATAATAGTAATAATGAGATAAAAGAAGTCAGTGCTTTAAAGGAATACCTGGGGAGGACACTGAACATCCAAGCCAGTAAGCTAGCAGCCTCTAGTGCCTTCCCCCAGCCCCCAGAAGTCTCATTTCTGCAGTCATATTTTTTTGACTTTGTTTTGGTTTAGTTTTATCTATTCCTTTGGGTTTTTTAATATACTTTATTATATAATTATTTCACATCTTTGTAATCCAAGGGCTCTCCCCTCCCTGATCATTCCCTCCCTTACCTCCCACCACCACCCGACCCCCAGGTTGTGAGCTTCCATTTGTTTTTTAGCTTGTTTTGAGTTTTCCTCCTGGCCTTTTGTTTGTTTTTCCTATGCCCCATATATTAGTGAAACCATTTGGATTGTCTTGTCTTTTTTTTTTTTCTGACTTGTTTCTGCTAATATGATTTCTTCTAGGTACATTTGTGTTATCATAAAATCATCAAATTAGTCATTTTTAATTGATGAGTAATATTCCATTGTATATATATTTCTCTGCATTCCACTTATGAATGCAGTCATCTGGTACTTGTCGGTCTTCTGATTTCTTTTACTTAGCATAATTTGCTCTAATTCCATCCAAGTTGTCACAACGACGAGTTCATTTTTTTTTTAATAGCTGAGTATTCCTTCGTGTATATAGACCATATCATATTAATCCACTTCTTTGTTTTGGGTGTGTTGATTGTTCTATAATTTAATAATTGGAAACAGTGCCTTTCAAATTGTTGATTTTGAATTCTTCAGTGAGATAGCTAAGGTGTAGAGTTGTTGGGTCATATGGTAGGTGTCTGTGTAATATTTTGATAGATTTTCTAGTTTGGAAAAAAAAAGTCGTTTAAACATAATTCCACACCCCATAACCAGTTACAAGTATAATGGGGAAGGAAATCTCATTTGTAATAGCAAGAAAAGATGTTAATTGAAAACTATATATGTAAAAAGAAAAATGTATATTAAGAAATCTCATGTGGGGCCGGGCACGGTGGCTCGTGCCTGTAAGCTTCAGCCTATGAAGCGGCTGGGGCTTAGGGATCGCGGTTCGAGTCCCGCCTGGGGCCCGTAGCGAGACCTAGTTCCAAAAAAATAGCTGGGCGTGGTGGCGCGTGCCTATAATCCCAGCTACCTGGGAAGCTGAGGCTGGGGATTGCTTGAGTCTGTGGTACCCCGGGCAACAAGAGCCTGCGGTTCCACCAGCAAAAATAGCGAGACCTAGTCTCAAAAAAAAAAAAAAAAAAATCTCATGTGTAATAACAAGAAAATATGTTAATTGAAAACTATGTACAAAGAAAAATATATATTAAGAAAATACAAAATTTTACTGAAAGATAAACATTTGTCATGTTAAAATTAATTCACTAACTTGATCTAATTCCCCAGAATGTATTCTGGAACTTGGTAAGCTAATTTTAAAACTCATATAAAACAATAAATACACAAGAATAGCAATGAGTTTTCAAAAGAAGACATGATGGACTATAGAGGTATATACTATATATACAGTGTCTGGGGCAGGGATGTGTGTGTGTAGTGCCATCAAAATTAAATCTAATACAGTGTCCATGGCAAAACAAAAGTTATATATACCAATTAGTATATGATGTCTTAAATGTATCAAGAAAAGACTTGATAAATGTTGGCTTTCTGTGGTGGGATGGGAAGAAAGTGCATTTAAAGTAACTATAATTTAATATGAAAATTATCTACAGATTTGAGTATATTTTAAAAGTGACAGATTCTGTATCATCAAAAAGCAAACTGGGTTGCATCATATAGTAAATAGTACTCCTTTATAAATCAGATTTGTAAAAACTAAGGACATGATACTCTAAAACAGTAAAAAGACAGAAAAATTGAAATTTTCCATTTCACCAACAGGAAAAATGCAACAGCCAGATATAAAAAGTTTAAATGTAGTGGGCGTGGTGGTGCGCGCCTGTAGTCCAATTGCTGGGAGGCAAGAGGCCTGGGATCACTTGCGTATGTGAGATTGGCACTACCCAGGGCAACATAGCAAGACCTAATCTCAAAAAAAAAAAGTTAATATATATGAACCTAACAACAGAGCCCCTCAAAGCATACAAAGCAAACATTGCCACACAATTTAAGAATATCTGGAAATTTCAACTTTCCTCTATATAAATGTAAGAATTAGAGACAATCAGTAAGGATACAGAAGACTTGAACAATGCCTCAGCCTATTTCATCTAAACAGTGTGTAGAAAACATTCCACAAAACAATAGCAAAATTACATTTTCCCCAGTGCACCTGGAACTTATCCAGGACAGACCATATGTTAGACGAATAAAACAAAATTTACTAAATTAAAATAGATTACAGTGCTGTTGTATGTTGTCAGACAATATGGAATTAAATTAGAAATCAATTAACAGAAATCTGGGAACTTCAAAGTAATTGGAAAATAAATAACGTTTTTGAAGACACATGAACCAAAGAAACCATAAAGAAGTTTTAAATTATCTGGAATGAAAATAAAAGAACATATGAAAATGTATGGGGTACAAGGTTAATATAAGATTAAAAAGATATTTATGACTTAAGGTAGTTTAAGCTTCTGTCTTAAACTAGAAAAAGAAGAGCAAAAATCATACACAAAATAAGAGGAAAATAAAGATTATAGTAGAAATCTATGATACGGAAGAACAGTATGAAAGAATTGATGAAAAAAAGGGGTTCCTTGGAAAGTTGAAAATATGATAAATCTTTAACTAGACCAAGAAAAACTAAGAAGGTATAAATTAGCAAAATCAAGAAGGAGGAAAGAGTCATCACTATGGAGTTTACATACAAAGGAGTATTGTGAACAACTTTATTAAAGTAAATTTCACACCTGATGAAATGAGGTAAAATGCTAGGAAAACTCAACATAGACTGTCAAGAAAATTTACTTGGTTACTAAGTTTCTCAGAAAAACCCAGATGCTAATGATATGTCAGACATTTAAAGAAAAAAATGCCAAAAGTTCATAGGTACTTTGATTAGAAAACTCAGTACTACTGGGGGGTGGGATCTGGGCCCACCTTGCAGCATGCCCATGCGTGGATGAGGCTCCCACCAACTCCCCTGGCAGCAGCCACAGGGGCCCAGCCCAGGGTAAGCACCCCACTTGGGGTCCCAGGAGAGGGAGGGCAGCCCTTAGCTTCTTCGTGTGCGGGGGGCAGCAAGGTGTCCCCCCTCATCATTCCCACTTCTAACAGATATCACTGGAAAAGACAAAAACAACAATCTACTGACACAGGAGAAAAGAAGAACAAACAAAGGCCCTGGTCATGATTGCCACCTGGGTGAGATCCACACCGAGCAAGATCAGACCCACAAGACATGACTGTGAGATTAATCACATAAGTGAACACAGCAAAGAGCTTAGCCTACAATGTTCTAGGGGTTAATGAAACATGCCCCTGATCCAGAGATCACACCAAGGTGAGTGAAGCACCCTCCTCTCCCGTCTGGGAAAGAAAGCCCCAGAGAAGGGGCTGTAGCCCTGCAACAAAACTGTAAACCACAAGAGTGAAGAAGAGATGGACAAACCTCTTATGGGAGTCTGTCCCCATCGCAGAACCCCACTAACACCAATGGCCAAGAGATGGGATCCCAACACCAGATGCCAGAGATAAAAGGCTTAAAAAGCAGCACCACAGGACAGACACCAAAACAGAAGAGGCAGCCAGCATGAATGAGGAGGTATGAATACCAGCAACCACACAGGTCTGAAGGAAAGGAGACTGTTAATGTCACAGCAGAAAATGCCACAAAAAAGGAACCTAGAGAACAACGCTACACACCTACACCTGCCCTGCAAGAGGTCCCAGATGAGCAGGGAAGGGCTACCTGCTTCAAAGTTATTCTTAGAAATTAAACAGCATGGACCACAGGAACTCAGGTGCTCACCCAAGATAAGAACATTTACCAGGTATCGGAAGAGACCAACGGGCCAAACAACGAACTAAACATCAACTTCACCAACAAATCACAGAAAATGGGAGATGGAGTGATTGGAGGGGTGGATATGGGGGGGAGAGTGAGGTCCATATATCAGGGGATCAATTAATGTACAAATGTGACAAATCAATAAATTTTTTTTAAAAAAACTCAGTATTGTTAACGTCAGTTCACCTCCAATTTATTCTACAAATTTACCCTATTTCCTATCAAAATCCCTGCAGATTTGTATTATAGATTCGTAAACTTATCATGACATTTACATGAAATGCTAAATACCTAGAGTAGCCAAACAATTTAAAAAGGACAAAATTGAAAGACTAAAATGTTTGATTTCATTTAAATGAAATCAAAAAAATTTAAATGTTTGATTTCAGAACTTATTATAATCATCAAGACATGGTAACACTGGTAAGTATACACATATATCAGTGAAACACTAGCAATAGACCCTCATGTCTATGGTCAGTTACTTACAACCAAAAGAAAAAGGGTAGCCATCTCAAAAATGAAGCTGAAATAACTATCCAAATGCCAAAAAAGAGAACTTCAGTCCATATTTCATACCACATATAAAAGTAATTAACTCAAAACAGATTATAGATGTAAATGTAAGAGATGAACTCTGAAGTTTCTAGAAAAAAACAACTCCTTTAATATAAAATCATAAAAAATATGCAGACTAACATCTAACAGAAGCAAACCACTGGGGAGAGAAATAGTGGCATTCAGGAACATGTGGTAACTTGGGTGGGAACAGGAAGGAAGATGGGTATTTTCATTATCTTAATTGTTGTGATGTAGTGTATTAAAAAGTCAAAACTTATTGTACAATTTAAATGAGCAGTTTATATTATGTCAGACCTCAATAAAATGAAAGTACTAACATATCCAACAACATGGATGAGTCTCTCAAAAATATTCAACATTAAAGAAGCCAGATACTGGATACTAATTCCAGTTGTGCAAAATTTCTAGAAAAGGCAAAACTTAAAGAGCCAGAAAGCCAATCAGATCAGTGGTTGCCTGGTTCCTGGAATGAAAATAATGAATGGATGCAAATAGGCACGAGAGAGGAGGAACAGATGTGGAGATAAAGTGCTCTAAAATTGGATTATGGTGATGGTTTCACAACTGTAAAAATTCAGTAAAATAAGTTGAGCACTTGAGATTATTGAATTCTATGCTATTGTAAGTACATCTTTTAAAAAAATAAACTTTCTTTTAAAAAATAAGAGCCAAAAATGCTGTCATGCAATTTTTTTAAAAGATATTAACAAATGTTTGCATTTCTATTATATGTTAAGCTTCAGTGACATTGAACACAGATCCCTGCCTTAGCCAGGAAAACTGACATTAAAATAAAGTGTCTTCACTGCTATCTCCTAGAGGAAACATACTGCAGTGACCTCACTCTAGGTCTGTGCAGTAAGACAAGTGCTTTCAGACACTGGTAGAAAGCATTGGCCCAGCCTCATTTCAGTCTGTAGCCACAACCTGAATTTATACCCTTTGCATTCTAATTTCTCATTATTTATAAGTATAATGAGAAATTTAGACAGAATTGTTCTACCCAAACAATTGGCATTGGCCACAGGTAATTCTGCATTAAATTTGAGCAACAGAAATGTACACTAGAATGGTTAAATAAGTCTTAGTGTCTATGTGTCATTTTATGAAGACATTTAATTTTGTGAGAATATTAACTGTTAACTGGGCCTGTAGGGTTGCAAGTAATTTGATTTTTTTAATACTGTTCTATAATTTATAAGGTTTATATAAAGAATACATATTACTTTGACAAATAGGAAAAATAAGCTAATTTTCTCCTTTTTCTGGTTTCATAGGTAATATGTATTCAACTACAGAAATCTGAAATAAACAAAAATCTTTAGAATCTGTCACCCAGAGACAGTCTTATCTAACCATTTCGGGGGTATATCCTTTTAGACACTGTTATGCAAATAAGTAATTTGCTTCACAAAAACAGAACTTTTAGTACATACCATTTTGTAACCTGCTTTTAAGGGATACAGAAATAGCAGGTCTACACACAAACGTTGTTAGTCAAAAAAAAATAAAAAATGCTATCAGCTAAAGAGAATAAATAATTGAATCAAACAAGTTTTTCTGCTTGTAACTGCTCAGGAGGGTGCCAGTGCTGATGGCTGGGCAAGAAGGAAAACGAAGGATGCAGACAGTATACGAGAAGATGCAGAGACCAGCTGTAGTGAAATCTGACCAGTTTATATAAGAGGCTTCTGCAGGACTCTCTTCTCATGTTGTGGGAGATAAGGTCTGCAGAGCACATGGGGGCAATGAGGTTCTGAGGGGAGAGGAGAAGCCAGCCGGTAGATTGGACACTGGAATGTCAACAAAGGAAAAGAAAGCTGACTAATATGGTAAAGAACACACCAGACTAAAATCCCAAGGCCACACAACTTAGAGCTGCATTTTAAGAAAAATACAAGTCAAAGTAAACCCAGCAGTCAAATAAATAAGTAAATAACAGCCTCAAATATAAGAAAGGGAGGAATAATGGTGGAACCACAGAACAGAGGTTTAGGAGCCAGACATATCTGGTTCTACCTACCACTTACCAGCTGGACAGGTTATCTGATTCCTGCAGCTCAGTTTCAGAAGATACCAGCAACTATCTTCAGATGTGGCTGTGAGAATCTAAGATAATATATAAACACCTGGCATACAGCAGATAACTGATAAACAGTAGCTGTTACGACTTTCACTACTCACTGTATGGGAAAAGATACATCATAGTTAATTAAGCTCACAGAATTTGCAGTTATACAAACCTAATAATTCAGATCCTTACTCTAATCACTTATAAATCCATCACTTACACGCCTCAGCATCTCCAATGCAATGAGGGTACCACCTGCAACACTGGGTTGTTTTAAGGAATAAAATAGTATATGTTATCTTTGTACCCTGGGGCATAGTGCCCATGTATAAAAACACAGCTACTGTTACTATCATTTATTTAATCTTGTCCATATTACATAACCTCTCTGAACAAGAATTTGTGACTTTAACATTCCACCCCATACCTTATTCTCTTCATTCTGAGGGCACCATTCATGACACACAGTTGGCATACAGTAAATACCTGTTGCATGAATACTCTTGAGAACTACAGATAATATATGTAAAATGTGCCTATCAGTGCCTGGTATATAAATGCTGGCAAAACAGAGCTATTTAATCTTCCACCAGAATGTTACCTCCTCAAGGATACAGAACCTTGTTTTATTCATCTAATAATCCCACTGGACTCTAGGAGCCTGGACGTGACCTACAAAACCAACTTAAATTCACCTAGTTGATCCTCTAACAACAATCATAGGTGGCTGTTGTGCCAGGTTTCTATCCTTCCTGATTTATGGTTGGTACTTAGGTGATGCCTTCAATAAGTAACCTAGTAATGATTGCAAATTTCAGTGAGCTGAAAGGCGGCCAGTGGTCTCCACAGGTGTAAGGCTACAAATCCTGTGAATTACCACATGCAGCCCACAGTATGATCGCAGTCTACAAGAGCATTTCTATTGTCAGCCACATTAGTGGGTAGTCCTAAAGGAAACATACCAGGTTACCAGTGTCAAATCTGTTCAAGTAATGTGTCACATACATGAAAATAATGTCCTGACACCAAATTTATTTTAAATTAACATTCTTAGGGTTTCTGCATTAGGGTAAGTTAAAAACAGCACACAAAAAGTATGTAAAGCACCTAAAGAATCCTCCATGTTGCAATCTTAAGAAACTCAGATCTATGATAATCAGAAACAAGCTTTTGTGCTGATTTAACTGCTGCTTTTACATTATCTTAAAAATACTTTCTTAAAGGATATTCTAGTATTTCACCAACAGATTACATTCGACTCAACTATGTTAAACACAATTTTCCTTTTTCTGTCTTGGTTCATTCGTTAAAAGGTAATCATTATTTACACTTTGGTATAATTCTTTTTGGTACATGTTTACTGGTGTGTTCCAAACATGATACTTGAAGCTTCAGAGTGTTCTCTCAAACAGTAATATCCATTTCCCCATCTGACATTAAGACAATTTAGAAAACTTTTCTATTGTTTTTAAAGGAAGCTTTTCCCATTAAATGGAAATGTACATGAATGATTTTACTTTTTGTGAGAGTTCTGCATTTACTTCCATCAGCACTGACAGAACTGTAGGCAAAGCCAGCCAAACTCACAAGAGCGATCTTCCAGGAATGTGTCCAATAAGAGAATCAAGTCTAGAAGAAAGGGATTTTGTGTTCTTTCATTTCATTGTCCTCAGTGAAATGGAAGAACTTAACAGAGCAGTAGGGATAATGGGGGTATGGGCAAGGTACATGTGTATCAGGAGAGAAAAATAGCATTAAATTTCCAAAGCCTTAGTGACAACAGTCTTAAAAGTAGAATAGTTCTGAGTCATTTTCTTTTTTATAGCACTCAGTCAATACTTTATCCCATAAAGACAAAATGTTACCATTCATAGCAAAATGTAAGGAGTTTGAGGAAATTATGTACAGTAAAGCAAATCAAAATTACAAAGACAAATATTAGATGTTTACATAAGCAGACAACTCAAAGCAAAATACTTATTAAAACTAATGGAAAATAGTGAACTGAAATTTTTGAGGCATAAAGTAGGGAGTAACAAGGGAGGAAGAACAGGTCCAAGGAATATTAAGGATAGTGATGGGGAACAAAAGAAGAAAGGCAGCAAATAAATCAAGTCATTTAAGAGCATTAAGGTTACATTTTCTACTTTAAGTTTTTGGTTTTTTTGTTTTGTTTTGTTTTTTTAACAGAACTCTATTCTTGCTTTCTCTTAATTAGACCAAGGTCAAAATCAAGGATCATTCTGAAGCAAAGTAAATTTCAAATCTCTAGATTTTATCACTGTTAGAAATACCTCTCTCGTGCACATAAGTACAGAAATCTACCTAGTAAAATATTACATGCATTTCTAAAGTAATGCCAATTTCTTATTCCCCCAAACATCTAGTACCAAGTAATCTAACTTTATCTTACAAAAAAAAAAAAATCTGAAAGCATCTATTCACTAAAATAAAAACACCAGGGCCTTTATATGAAACTGAAGTGAATGTGAATGTTTTGAATTTTTCTACATTCATTCAACAAATCAAAGCCGAATTGTAACATATTTCGATAGATATTCAGTTGTACCTACTCTATCCCAGTCACTTTTTTTTATTATGCCAGTTGGTAATAAAAATGGAGCTCTATCCCTCCCCCCAAGTCCATAACCATAATATATTTAACCCAATATCTATGCTGTCTACATCCAAAATAAATAAGAATTAAAGATTTATTGACTTATGAGCCATAAGAACTGTAAAAGATCCACAGTTACCAAAAATGAAGTGAGATCAACTTCTTAGGAAAGTGATACACATTATGAAACTTTTGTAACAAGAGTTGAAACAAGATTTTCTAACAAGGAATTCATTGAAGGAAATACCCAATTTCCAACGTATCTCATTTAATCCATTTTCCATAAATTGCTTAGGATACTGTTTTTAAAAATATAAAAATTCACCCATTACTATATCTGAAGGATTGGACTCCAAATTAGAAAATAACATTTTAGTCTTTGTTTACAGATACCATATCTTAAATTTCCACCAAACAAATCCTGAATCAAGTATTATAGCCCCTTGCCCCTGTAAACAGAATCAGCCCTTGTGTGATACATTCCTGCTATTATACCACCATCCCAGTTAACTACAGGACCAGCCTTAATAGGTTTGCCTACAAATTGCTCATCTGAAGCATATATACCACTTAAGGAAACAGATCTCTAAAGGCAATCATATCGTTAGCAAAAATACATGAGCCCTACTTCCCTGTGTCAACAAATGTCATTACTAAGAGTTTGTTCTCAGTTTGATACCTACACTTTCTAAGAACTGTTTGTGAACCTTGTGAGTTCTGCTTTAAATCCGTTTTGAACCCTCATTCAAAATGACCAGATTAATTTAGAATATCTCAAAATATCTATCTAGAATACTTTAGTCTTCATTTGAGCCCAGAGGAATACCAAAGTGACCTCCAGGTGGTCATTTAGAAGGAATCAGTTAACATATTTATCTAAGGAATTCCTGGAGACCAGGATAAGTGTGGTTAACTCTTACAGTTCTAACTTCAGTGACTTCAGGAAATTTACACAAATGACAGTGAGCAAAAAATATTTTAGGCAGAGGGGCAAATAGTGCAATGGCTCTGAGGCCAGAAAGAGTTTGTTGCAAACATTTTAAAGGGCCAGTGTTGCTATAGCCATCAACAGAGGGAAATGTGATTGCAAAGAGGCCAGGTTATGTAGACTTAGGGAATCCAGTGAGTTATATAATCCCACTTGCAGGTTGTTTTTGATTGTTTTTGTTTTCTAAAATGACGCTGCTAGATTGGTAGAGATGCAAGAATTAAAAGGGAGATAAATAAGGAAGCCATTGCAGACCCTTAAGAAATGGTGGTAGCTCAAGCACTGGGAACCAGTACTTTTAAAATAACTCAGATTAAAAGATGCGCATGAGTCAATCAAAGAAGGGCACTGCAGGCCACAGGAAACATGTACTGTGACAGTAGGTCCTAAGACCATATTCCATCCTTACCAGTTACAAAACTATTGCAGCAAATTTAGTGACCTGAACTAAATCACTGGTGGTGGGGAGGAAGAGGCAGGACTCTATCCATGTGGTATTGTGTGATAGAAGAGATTTTAGTTTAATTTGAAGAGAGTTGGTAAGAAGGAAGCTGAACTAGGAATAACTAGGTTTCTGGTTATGAGTGGGTAAATTATGCCATTCACAAAACCATGGAGAATCAGATGTGGGTAGGATGAGTCCAGGTTTGCTTATGTTGCCATATTGAAAGAGCCACAGAGTAGGCAACTCACTACATCTCAAAAGTCTCTAGCTTTCAAGGAAGCAGAGGCTGGACTTGTAGATTTAGAAGTCAACCTGAATGAGTAGTAGAGAAAGCCAAACGAAAGACTGGTTACTGAGCAAAGTAAAATTGAGAACTTAAACCACAAACCTGTAATACATTGAACAGGCAAGAATTAGAGCAGAGCTTCATAGTCATCATGCTTATGTTCTATGATTCTATTGCAAAGCATTGTCTTTACACATAGTGGGATATTTAGCAGCATCCCTGAATTCCACTACATTTCTGGTAGGACTAACTGACTTGTGAATATCAGCTATGCCTCCATACACTCAAATGGAGGTGGGGATCACCTGTTTGGAATCATTAAGAGGTAAGAGGAGCTTCCAGAACACTTAAAAATGTTCTAAATGAACTCCTTCATAACATTTCCCAAAAAATTTCCTGTGCATCATACTGCTTTCATCCCTGAAAGAACAACAGCAACAAAGTGACATCTACTATATCCATAAGACAATGGAATATATTTATGTACTGATTTGGATCAAGTCCAGAGCTAGAAATTACAATTTGGGTTTGAAGTTACAGAAGTGAAAGTTTGTATTCACCAATGACATAAATTATGATCATGACCCCCAATATAGTTGTCACCATACTGCTTCAGCGAGCCTCAATTCTCCATTATAAAAATGTTTTTCAAGAGTGACTTATGCACACTTACCTTGTCATCCAACCCTTGTGAGGAGTAAGAATTATCTCATTGGCTAAAGAAACCGACAGAGAAGAGGTAAATACTGAGTACTAAGTACACTGACCAAACAAATTAGAACCTGACTTTGGTGTCTTGCTCCAAAGCCCATGCTCTAAGCCAAACCACTTAGCCATAATTCTGGATGGCCTCTGTTACCTCACATGTTCTCTACAGGACTGGCTTAATCTTTTTCACCATATTTCTGGCATTTGGTTCATACTAAACAGGAGCTCAACTATTTACTAGTCTCAATTCAGACTTAACCCTAATTCCAGATCTGCATCAAGACGTTTAACACACTATGAACTTGGAAGTTAAGGCACCAATAGGAACCATTCCAACAGGAAATAAGCCCTAATACTACATTGCTAGAAGTAACTTCTGAGTTTTGCTCACAGTTCAAATTGAAGCATGAAGGAGATAAAGGAATAGAAATTAAGTGTGGAATGTTCACAAGACTGTCCAATGTACACTTTATAGGACCATAAACTGGTACTCAGAGAATTTTCAAACATCAGTTTTGTTTACACTCTCTTCCCCCTACTCAGAAATGTGTTAGAAATTCAATCAGTGCCACCTACTGGGTACACATACCTCAGCATCTCTTTCCTCTCTAGACAGCCTTGGTACCATATTGACAATGGGCTATGCCCAGAAATTTCTCTGCAGATGTTATCAACTCACCTGTAATGGATAACAAGCTGATAATGGCAAATACTGTAATAGACATTACTATTGGTATTATTCTGAGCTCAGATATAGCCTTGGAATATTTTCAATTTAATGTTTCAAATAAGGGGTAGAAAAAGTAGGTAGCCATGTCAAGAAAGGTAATACTTTGCCATCCCTACCTAATGCCACTGCCAGGGGTAGCTTGGAGAATATGAAATTCAGGAGATAACAGTAATTTCTAAAGAGGACTGAGGGACTCTACTATAAAATTCTGCATATTTGCACATCTAAATGTACTCAGAAGCCACAGGAGCCAAAAACCAAACTGAGTCAAGAGAGTTCCCAACTTTGGATGGAAACCACTTCAGTGAAAGCATTCCATGTTCTTGTTTTGTGGACCTGACATTCTCCCTAACCTGCCATCACATTCTCATTCTCCAAGGAAAACATGATAGAGCACATTTTCAACCAATTCTACAGGATCTTGAACTTTGAAGAATACATTTTCTGGTAATCTCCAGGGTGGCTGTTGTTTATAGATGCCATTTAGCAACTGACAGCATGTTAGCGACCTGTTTTTCAGTCCCTGGCTTGCCATATAGGCTTTTGACTAAAAAGTTCTGTTTGGCTAGAAAACAATTAACTTTTACTTTTTACTTACAGCTCCTTTGAAGATTATGAAACAGAGGAATCTACCCCTCTCTCTGAATTTGGAAACAAAGGCAATAAAGTAACCTCAAATCTTTCAGAGAAATGTGGAACAACGCTACAGTCAGTGGATGAAGAGTAGCTGCCGTCTACATGAAAGGGAGATATGCATTTTAAAGTGTTTTTCTTGTGAAGAGATGCTCTAGTTTGCTTTTTAAAGGCTTGATTTCTTCAAGTGTGTACCTGCACTAGTCACATTCAAATGTTTTTAAATAGTTTTGGATACATACATTCAGTTTGGGAAACTCCTGATTTGCCTGAAACTTCTGACAGAGCTTTTCCTCTGAAGCAAATATGATGTACATTACCTACCAAAGTCTGCAAAGCATCAGCACTCTTCGCCCCTTGAATATACCAAGGAGCTTGAGGACAGTGCCAGAGTTCTCTGCACAAAAACAGGAGTTGCCTCTTGTCCACCCTCCCTGTCCAGCCCCTCAAGGCTCCTATGGAGCCCAGAAAAAAATCCACTTGCAGAAAATTTCATCAAAAAATTCTGGTACTTGAAAAATTAAGGGCCTCCAGAACTGAATTAGCCCTGGTAATAAAAGCACTGCCAGAACATCTCAGAGACATTTTAGTTATGTGTACTGGAGTTCAAAGATCTTGAACTTACTTGGTTTAATGTAATTTCACAATGACCTGCCGAACTGCTAGTCACTTTACATCCTCAGGTATTATAACCACTGGGCCTTCCAATTTTGCTGGCAAGCTCTGAATAATCCTTCCCCATCCTAACTGTGGAACTTAAATAAAACCTGAAGAAAACACTTTTTAAAAATGAAGACAAGTACAGAATTTTACTTGTACTTAGAGGGGAAAAGTCCTTTTGACTCATTTAACATTTGTAGGGAATTACTGCATGATTACTCAATCTCCAATTGTGTTCCATCTACATTCATAAAAGACCTACTTGAAGACTTAATATACATGCGCAGTCCTACTAGATACTAAACATATTCTCTCATATTGAAAAGAAACTAAATTCTGCATCCATTTCAACATCTCTCACAAAAATGGAAGATAACTGCAACCCATAAAAGATTGTTTTTATATGGCTGACATGTTCATTACAGAACTCTGTATTTTTCAGTAGACCCAATAGAGCCAATTCCTGCAATTGAAGATAAAATGGAAATTTCTGGTAATAAAAGAATACCCCCCAAAAAAATTTTAACATCCATCTCTGTTCAAAGTCATCAATGTTTTCCCCAGATTTTTTCTTTAACCATAAATTGTCAGAATAATGTCCCTTCCAAACCCACCTTGGTTCCCCCCTTACTGGGATGAAGGCCAACCATTAAAATAATTAAGAATTTAGGAAATGCATAACTGGTATAGTAATAGAATTAGCAAGTTTTCTTGTTAATGTTCTGTTTCCTGTTATTTTACCTTCATAATAGGAACTGATCCTCCATTTAACTCTTTACATAAGAGTTAACCATTATAACTTGGTATCTAATGTCAAATAACTAGAAGTTTTAAAGTGATGTTTAGCAAACACTCTGTGCAATAACCTAAACACGTTGGTAAATGATTAGGATTAAAAGTGTGACACATGAAATTTACCATCTCTACAATACAGCCTTTTACCAGGGAGGTTAGCAATTGTTCTAATTTTGGATAAAAATGCTAACAAGGTAGACTTTTAAAAGGTTATTATTATAGGTTTTATTATCCTAAGTCAGCAAAAAGTAAAAATAAAATTCAGTTTTCCAACATACATTTGATATTTGGCTTTTTCACCTTGTTTTCAAAGTATTCTTTCACTTTGCTTAATATTTGGCTTCAAAAACCTTATAAAAGTATAGCTACTTATTCCATTTGAGATAAGGCTATTCTAACTACATGACTCCAAGTTATATTTTCAAGACGTAAGAATGTTTCACTGTACTTCGAGATGAATGCAAGAAATGTGAATTCTGAAGAAGTAGAATAGTATATACTCAACAGTCTCTGGTAAAGATCATGCTGAATAAAATTACTGCCCAACTGAAAAAATTCAGGTAGATTATCCCACACTCCTTAAAGAAAGGGTTATCATGCACGATCTTAATGCAATTCAATGAAAAATGAGTTTCATAACAGAATTACTAATGTAAACTAATAAAATTCTATTTTCCCTGCATCCTATCTATGTCATTGTGTACTGTTCAACGTGTTTATGAAACTCTAGATTGGTGAATTGAGGTAAGTCATTTTGCTCAACTTGTGGAAATGTTAATGTTTCTGGGTGGCAAAGCCTGCATGATTTTGTTTTTCCTTTTGCAAAACTAAATAAAGGTGTTGAATATGAACCATGTTCACAAAGATTCTACATGGTTTTGATTTTAACCACACTTGCAATTCATTTTTATCTAACAGTGTAAGCAAGCTCAAGTTTCAGAACAGTAACTGACTCCCTGGTAAAATTATAAAGACAGAGGGGACCAGATTTGTAAGGGTCAATCAATCAAGAGACATTAGTTTTACTTATAACGGATCCTTTTAAAAGAATGTGTAACTGTTGACTACCTAAAATTTCATGTTTTAGAGAGATTTTCAAGTATCACCCAACTAATAGATTCCACTACTATACTTTAAGCTTAGTACTTTCTAATGCATTTTTATTATAATGTGGGAAACTTTTTTCCTATTATGTAAAACTTTTCTTCAGCCAGGTCACCACTGTGTTGTTTAAGAAAATTAAGATATCATGAAATGAAAGGAATTCTTTACCCTGTGACCATATATACACCTCTGCCTGAAAAACGAACACTTAAATGAAACCAAAAAAGGTAAGTTGTCAGGTCTGAAGCTAGTGTTAAAGATCACTTGATCATTTATGTAAATAACAAAAATTCAAAACAACAATGAAGATGTATCATACTAAATGCTGTTATCTTGATGGTTTCAAATACTGATGAAGGAAATCACTTCAATAGTAATTTCTCAGTCATCCCTCGATAGCCATGGGTCAGTGTTCCTAAATAACTCACAGTATACAGAAAAACAATATAAAAAAAAAAAAATCAAGGCACTGTAATTACTCTTTCCCAAGTGTATAATAAAGGCCACTCAGAGCATGCTATCCCAAATTCTTCAGTATTCTACAACATAGAATTAGAAAACTAACATTTATTGATAGATTTAAGGTGTAATACAGGTTTCCAAAAGTGTGGCAGTGAGAATACCAGCATAAAAAAGAGAAACTTGTGCTAAAAACAACCTGAATTCATCATTGGCAATATTACATAATAATCAAGGTCCTCACATACTAATGATTTCCATTTTGTCTATATTGCCAACCTCCCATGCATCAAAAACACAAAACTAAGATTATCAAACTTGGGAATCAATAAAGTAATCCATGAATTTTAAGATCATATTATCAGGAAAATTTGGAATATTTGCAAAATATATCCTAATCCATGTGTACAATCTCATTTCTAGTCATTTTTGCAGTGATCATTAGTGAATAAAAAACATTTACAAGTTTATATGTAGCAGGGCATCTGGGTTCAACACAAAACTATTACAAACTTTAGGCAAATACATGTTTCATAAGACACTGCTAATACTTAGAAGAGTCAATAAAATTTCAAACTTGAAAACAAATAAAGACAAGACAACTAAGAAGCATTTTCCACCATTTACTCTTGTTATCAAAAATAGTTCAACTCTTCTTGCAAAACAAAAACAAAATAGTACATACTGGACACATACATCACATTTTTCTTCCTATGGCTTTAGCCCACCCCCACCCCACCAAAAGAGACCAGGAAAAAAAAAAGAAAACAAACAAAAAATAAAGGCCCAACAACAACAAAAACTCTACCTGACCACATTCACAGAAAATGACACCAGGATACACTACAAAACAGAAGGAGGTGTCATCTGCTCTGTGTCCAAAGGTTTCTTCTCCATGTCTTATGCTAGGCGAGTAACCATCATTGAACATGCTGTGTGCCAAATCAAAACATAACCAACGTATGTGAGATCTCATGAGAGATGGTGAACGTAGTAGAGAAACTAAGTTTTCCAGCAGTATTTTTTCTTTAAAGCACTGTCAAAGCAGCAATTCTTTTAAATCCTAAGGTCATTTCTTTACAACCCAGTCAGTCCTTGTTTTTATTTGGGCTGTGCTCTTCCAAGCAACTGACCAGATTTCCCTTCAACAGAATGTTTGTGACTCACTTGTCTCCCCCCATAAAAACTAAAGGGAAGTTAAGTTCATTTAAACTGAAAGTTTGTGCTTTACATGCAAAAGAGCACTAAAGAAAATCCTCCTAGTTTCAAATCTGCCTAATGCACAGGCTTCATAAAAAGATTAGTAGGCCTCTATAAAGAAGCCCTCATTAAGAAATAGCACCCAAAAAAACGGGGAGTATATTCAAAATAAAGTCTGTCACAAACTATTAGAGGAAACAACAAACGAAATCAAAATGACCATTTGCAATAGTATAATGCATAAACCTGAATGTCTGGGGGCATTATTCCAAAATTTAATAAATCCCAATTAGAAAATTTTTATCATTTTTAGAATAATTGTCATCTTCTATAGTCTAACTTAAATTCCTTTGGAATAAAACTGCTTTTCTCCACTTACCTAATTAGAACATTGCTCAATGTGAAAGAAGGTATTTTCCCTAGAAATGAGTCAGAAAACTAAAAAAAGGATTTGAGTTTTTTTAGGAAAAACAGCTAAGTATTTGCAGTCTGACAGATTTTCAGTTTACTTTTAAAAGTTTTCATCAACATTCTAATGAGGGGTAAATTTCCTTTCATAATACTGCTGATTTAAGAACTGCTACACACACCAGTAGCCAATTTTCATGATCAGAAATGGTATGTCAGCACAAAGGTTGAGCTGGACACATCAGCTTTTCAACAGGAGAAACATCAATGGCACCTGAAAGCAGCACTGAGTTTCCTGAACAAACTAATGGCTACTTTTTCACAAGAAATTAGCACAATCTTTATGGACTGACTAGATACCACTTCCTTACACTTAATCATAAACTTTGATTATGCACAAAGCATGACCATAAACAATGAGGTTAATGTTATTCTCCTTGCCAAAGTTCAATGTGTATAAATCAGTTGCATCAGCATTTGTTCTCAAACTATGAGGTTCTGTAAGAACTAAGGACATATAGTTGTAGGGTTACTCCTCCATTATCTGCAAACTATTTCCCCGACACTAACACATATAACTTAGCAATGAAAACACTTGATACAAGTGATCTATATGCAGGAGCTCCGGCAAGTTAAACCAACAAAACCATAGCTGCCGTAAAACTGTAGCTATTTCCCTACCAGAGGTAGGTTTAAAGACCCACTGATTTAACAGTCGAATCTCATGTCTATAGCTTCATCCAAACTTTTATCATCATGCGTACTGGCAGCTAAAAACGTTGTTACTGGGGACCCTGTGACATTAATTACACTGGTGCTGGTACTAGCATTGCGCACAGCAATGCTAGTCACATTAATGCCCAAAGTGAGCCTGGTCTGCTCCAAGGCCTTTTCTGGCACAGCAAATGCCTCCAGCTTCTTCTCCCCATTGGCCATATAGGAGTTTTGGCAGCCACGACATATACAATCTAAGCAGGCTTTACGGTTAGAGTAGCAAGGGCAGCGTTGGCCGCGGCATGTAAGAACACTTGGATTTTGAGTAGCACGCCCACATTTACACCCTTTCTTTTCCTGGGGTTTTTTGTATACAGTCTTGGTAGGACTTCCTGGCATAAAATGATGACTAGTGATTTTTTCCTTTACTGTTTTGTCCTTTTTAAGAATACCTGGCTTGGTTTTAGAATGAGATTTCTTGGATCCATGTTCATGACTCTTTTTCATGCTTTTAGTAGAAAGAAGAACAGTTTTGCTGATTTTGGGTGTTGTCCCTCCATTGGGAACAGTTGCTATAGGTTGAAGAGAAATTTTGCTTTCTCGTTTCACTGTCACAGGAGCAGATGCCCCCAATGTTGGGCCCCGGATAATGGTAGAAATTGGAAGTGGCTGAACTTTCTCACTGTCACTTTCTGATCTGGATCGTTTTCTATTCAATTTTGCTACCTTCGGAGTTGCTGCTGTACATGATAACCCATGAAGTGCAGGAGTGGTGGACATAAAAACATTATGGCTAAGAGATTGGGAAGAAAGCTGCAGAAAAGGTCCATTGGATACAGTGGCTTCCAAGTTGGGCTGCAAATTAGGGCAACAAACCTCTGTATTTGAAACAGTTTCTAAGCTGCGGAGTACTTCCTCAACACTCAGTAACAGAGAATCACCAGGTTTTATATCTTCACTGAAACTGCAGATATCGATGCCTGTAGAACATAAGTCAGTGGTGACTGTGTCACAAACAGGTGGCAGGCTGTCAGAGAGATCCTCAGTTTTTATGTCAACAGTGTTACATACATCAATCGTATTTGAATGTTCAGGTGAAGGAATATTTATACCAAATCTATCTATTGAAAGTCCATTATAAGTAGGCAAACCATTGATAACAGAACTGCCAATAGCAATACTAAGGGTGCTTTCAGATATTGGAGATAAACTAGCTTGAGGATCAGTTGTGGGTTCTGAGGTCGAAGGTAAAGGGGAATGTGTCAAACACAAAGTAAAGGATGAATCTGGGGGTTTTTCTGTCTCCTCACAAAACAATGATCCATCATTAAGCAAAGCCAAAATATCAGAAGAACAGTCGACTGCTTCTATTATATCCCGTGCCAATGTAGTCTGTGTTATATATTCACATAGTTTTTTGTAGCAGTTCACTAGGATGCTTAACTGTTTGTTTTCTTCAAACTGCTCATAGTCTTTGCACCAGCTACATGAAGGTTTCATCATCATTTTCTTGCCTTTACAAGTTTTGCAGACATAGTGTTGGCAGGTGGAGTTGGTGGGTGCAATAGGATCTTGTAGTAAATGTCCTATGAGGAAAAAAGGAGGAAAACAAAGATTTTAGTAAAATAAATAACTTCACATACTGAAGTTAAGATTAGATTATATGCAATCTCTATTCACCAAACCAGGTAACAAAAAAATCTTTTACAGCAAACAGAAAAATACTCAATAGCTCAGTTTACTTCAGTGACACAGTCCTCTCCTTTTTATACTGTCAAACCAGAATCTCTTTCCATTGTTTCTCGCCCAAACAGTACATTCATACTCTCATTCTCTTATCTAAGTTAAGAGAATCATTATTAGTCACCAAAAGCATAAAGTACATTTAGAAAACCTTAGAACCTCAACCTAACGTAACATGTATTCTAGAACACACCGAATACGATGAAGTGGATTGTTTATTTTGTGCCTAATCACTGAGAAAAGGATATGAGCAAAGGAGACTTAGTCCCTGCCCTCACTAAGGCATTAGTCTGAAGTCCTATCCAGTCAGCAGGAGACATATTCACAGAAAAAAAATTCTAACCATTTTATTGTACATGCTATCATAAACTAAGGAAGTAGAGATCAAAATGTGGTTATGATGAAATAAGAGCTATGTTTATTTGTTAAAAGGGATTACTACTAAACACAAATTCTTCACTACAATCAAAATACAACGAAAAAGGAAAAGAATTATGCTTAAATATCAAAATAAAAAGGCATGTAATCTATGCTCAAATTCTACAAAATACAAAATAGTCATCATAAGTTGTTAAGTACCCTAAGACCATCTGTACAGTACAGAAGTGATCCTCAAATTTGACATAACTCCCAAATTATAAATAACCTATACATTTGAAGTCAGAAGGGGGAAGCAGCTACATCAGTCCCCATCTCCCTTACTCCCCCAAAGAAGCAACTGCTGCTTGGTTGCCATTCAACACAAATGGTTAGTAATTAAGTCAAAGAAATCCTATTTTCTCATCACAGTTTATGACTCAGGATTGTGAAAGTACTTCTGGCTACATCAAGTGAATTCAGCAAAACCGCTCCCTTAAAAGCAATCACATGAAAATTAGAAAACATAATGAAATTAAAAATACAACATATTAAAACTTAGCAAATTCAGATAAAGCCATATTTAAAGGAAAATTTATAGCTGTATCAGAAAAGGCAAAAGCCAATAATCAAAGCTTTCAACTTAATAGAAAAAAGAGTAAACTAAGCAGAAAAAAGCAAGAATGGTACAAAGAGAATACAGAAAAACAAAGAGAAAAAGACAAAAGTTCATTGTTTATAAAAAGATCATAAAGTGTAACAAACATTAACTAGAATCATCAAGAAAAAAAAACAAGAAGACAGAAAGTCTGAAAACTGGAAAAGATGTTTAGACATCACTAGTATCTTATAAAACCAAAGGATTAAGGAAATACTATGAACAATTCTATGCCAACAATTTAAGATGAAATGGACAAATATCAAGAAAGACACAAATGACTAAAACTGATGTACTTTAAAGCCTGAATGCATCTCTAACAAGAAATTAGTAACTACAAATCTTCCTTATAAGAAAATTCCAGAACTAAATGGGTTCATTGGTAAACTCATATTAAAAGGAAATAATATTCCCAAAAAAGAAGAGAAAAAAACCTGTCAACTCATTTTGATAGATCAGTAACTACCCCATTACCAAAGCCAGACGTAGAAAAAATTAAAGACCAATGATGCCATAAACACAAATAGAAAAAGCCATTAAAAAAACAATAAATAAAAAGTAACAACATGATCTAACAATCATTTACAATAGAAAAAAAAATTTTGTTTCAACAAACTGAAATAGACTGGAACTTCTTTAGACATAATGGCAGGCATCAGTGAAAAATTCAGTCAAGCTTGTGCTTCACAGTGACAGAGAGTACTTTCCCCACAAAGATCAAGAACAAAGAAAAACATGCTTGCTTCTGCCACCTGAGATTTCTACTTATGATAAGGTTAAAAATAATTAATTCGCCTTGAAGTAAAACTTTTAATAACAGATTACACAATCCTATAGTATAGAAAAATCCCCAAATTTCTGCACACAAAAACAACTAGAATCAACAAATTTAGCAAAACTGCAGAAACTTATACTAAAATATTAACTGCCTTTTCTATTTTTATATAGTAGCAATGAACAACCAGAAACAGAATTTTAAAACAATTCCATTCACAGTATTATCAATAAAATCTGTATTAAAAGTAGAACTTTAATAAATTAGGTGAATATAATCTAAACAGAATGGATATATTTCATGTTCATGAATATGCAGACTCAATATTGCCAAGAAAGCAGTTTCTTCCAAGTTGACCTCTAAAAGCATTGCAGTACTTAGAGGAATACCAAGTGAGTTTTTGAAAGAAATTGACAGGCTATTACTAAAACTTGTATGGAATTACAGAGACCAAGGATGGTCAAAACAATTTTGAAAAAGAATGACAAAGTTGAAGACAGACTACCAAACTCCAATAACTTATATTAGGTCACAATATTCCAGACAACATAACAATGCAAAGCAACAGGCTTAATAATAGGTGGAAGAGTCCATAAAAATTTTTACTTCATGATCAACTGATTTGTGTGAAAAGAGTGCCCAGATAATTCAACAGGGAAAGAGTATTTTCAACACACTGTGAGAAAATTCACTATCAAATGCTATAAACAATATACACAAGTAAGTTCAAACTGGATTATAGATACCTACATGTGAGACATAAAATTCTAGAGGAAAATACAGAAAAAAAGCATGAGTTAGGGTTGGACAAAATGACATCAAATGCATGATCCACCAAAAGTGGGGAAATAATTTCCAAAATTAAAAAATTTGTGTTTCAACTGGGCGTGGTGGCAAGTGCTTGTAATTCCAGCTACTCGGAAGGCTGAGGCTAGGAATCAATTTAGTCCGCAGGTTCGAGACTACCCCGGGCAACATAGTGAGACCTAAACAGACAGACATACACAGACACGCATGTGCGCGCACAACATAGTAAGACCTAGACACACACACACTCTTTGTGTTTCAAAAGACACCATTAAGAAAATGAACAAATGGGAGAAGGAGTGACTGAAGGGGGGATACAGAGAGGGGGATATGGAGGGAGGGATCAATTAATGCACAATCGTCACAAATCAATAACATGAATGTGAGTGGGTGGGGTGGGTGGGTGAGTGGGTGGGAAAAAAAAAGAAAATGAACAGACTGGGCGTGGTGGCACATGCCTGTAAGCGGCAGTTTAGGAAGCTGCGGTCAGGGATTGCAGTTCAAGTCCCACCAGGGGCATATAGCAAGACCTAGTTCCAAAAAAATACAGCTGGGCATGGTGGCGTGTGCCTGTAATCCCAGCTACCTGGGAAGCTGAGGCTGGGGACTGCTTGAGTCTGTGGTACCCAGGGCAACGTGAGCCTGTGGTTTCACAGGCAAAAATAGCGAGACCTAGTCTCAAAAAAAAAAAAAAAAAGAAAATGAACAGACAATCCATAAAATGGGAATATCTGGAAATCACATAACTGTAAAAAAGAACTTAACACATTATATTTTTAAAACTTCCTACACAAATCAATAGGAAGACAACTTAGTTTTACAAGTAAGATTTAAATAAACATTTCACAAAAGAAAATATGTGTCTCTTCTCCAAAGAAGAAATGCAAATGGCCAACAGGCATATGAAAAAACGTTCAACATCATTTATTACCAGGGAGATACAAATGAAAACAATGAAATGTCACTTCACAGCTGTGAGAATGGCCACATAAACAAGTGCTGGTGAGGATGTGGTGAAGAACCCCTCTCCTCTCACACTGCAGATGGGAATGCAATGCTGCGGCCACTATGGAAAGATGTAGAAAGGTT
>PVHY01014305.1:0-38833 GCA_004024945.1 Uropsilus gracilis
GGGGGGGGAGAGACTAGGTCTCTCTATATTGCCTGGAGTGGTCTTGAACCCATGAATTCAAATGATCCCTAGCCTTAGTCTCCCAGATAGCTGGGATTACAGGCACGTGCCACCATGACCAGCTTATATTTTTTTCTTTTCTAAAATCACATCATTTCCCTACTTAAAAGTTTCTAAATGCCCTCAAACTCTTCAGGATAAAATTAAATCCCTTCAATCACTGACCCTCCCTCACAATCTCATAAGTCTTTCTTTTGTAACTTCCTTTCCCATTACCATCCCCCCCCCACCTTCTTCCTCACTACCCCACACATGCCATATGCCAGTTACTGTTCTAGAACACATTTCTTTTCTTTCATAAATCTGTTCCTTTGTACATTTTCCTCTCCTTGAACATTCTTTCCTCACTTTTCAATTAATTTTTACTCAAGTTCAAAAAAAAATTTAGCTCAAGTATCATCTTCCCTGAGCCCACAGTTGTCCTGTCCCTCTTCTAATTCTGTGTGTACATGTACAGGAACAAACTATAATTAACTATAGCTTAGCTGGCAACACTTCAAGTGTATTTTATCTATAGCTAAATGGCCACGAGCCAGCAAAATGCCAAGCATGGATGAAGCATCAGTAAAATGTCTACTGAATGAGTAGGATCCAATTGCCTGTTTCCATGTCACACTGTACAAAGTCAACTGTATTAGTTCTACCATTAACTTTAGAAACTTACCTTTGAACCACGTATTTGGAAAAAGTACATATAAGAAATCAGTGCCAATGACATTTGAAAATATTAAACCATTATTCTAATTTTCTTAACATTACTGTAAAAGTCTACAGGAACAACCTTCATAACAAAGAACAATGTAGAATTATAAGGAAAATAATTTTCTTTTCCTTACATGTACTCTGACAAGCCAGCTTTCATGATATTCTACACTATTTCCTATGCTATTTAGAACCCATAATTAAGCAGTGTATTGGAAAGGTACTTCAATTTGTAAATCTCAGCACACCTAATCTACCAAATGTTAATTTCTATGACTCTTGTAAGTGAACCTTAATTCAACAAATTATGACAAGATGTAATCAATAAGCAATGAAGAGTCCAAATTCTGACTAAATACTCAAATAAGCATTTATTCAGTTCAAGGCAATAATCAAACTCTGACCTCCCGAAATCTACATATGACAATGTGCTTTCTGTTTGCAAATACATATTCATGACAACATCACCCTGAGTGGAAGGTGCAGGGAGATGTGCCAGGGTTCCAAAACTGACCTGTGTGGTTGCTGGGTAACCAACTCAACCTGGGTATTTCACCGTGGTTTCACAGAAAAAAGGATGTTGGAGCCTTTAGATTTCTAAATTTTGGGGTTTTAAATTATGAAGAAACAACCACTAGCCTGTCTACCTTCCTTCCCCCCTCCCCAGGGTAACACCACTCTTTCATATCCTCCTTCCAGGCCCAGGTGTGCCCACTAACACATGTGCACACCCACTAACACATGTGCACACCCACTGAACCCAAGCGCATACACAATCATGGGGACGGTGCAATACCACAGGTTCTGGGTGTACACACTAATGGGGGGGTGGGGAGCCTGAGTAATTCACTTACCCTACAGTGGTGTTGGGGAAATTAATGAAACAAAGATAACACAAACAGAGGCTGTGCTCTTGCTGGAAATGTAACCGATATTGTGTGTACCAGTTTATTTCGTATTGAGCAAGGTAGACATACTTCATAGAACAAGGTGGGCATACTTCATAAAACAAATGGGAAAGGGGAAAAAGCTGTTAATTCTACACCTTCAATAAAAAACAGCTCATCAATTTGGCATATCCAAAAGAAACTCACCTGATCTCTTGTTTCAGCCTCCTGAATCTGAATTCCTTGTAACTGTTTTTCATAATTGGAACACATATCACAACGTCTACCAAGTTTATTTCCAGCATTATGTACCTGGAGGGCACCAAATCTACCTCTTATTAGCCAGAACAAAATAATTTTACATCACATACTTGAGGAACATATGCACAGACTTACCTATGTTACTCAAAGTAAAACAGTAAATAATTTCTTCAGGTTTCTGGCAAGAAGTTAAAATGTAGGAACAGATTCTAAGACCCATAATCTCCAATACAAGGGTGGTAGTAAAATAAAGGGCTACAATTTTATCATTATGAGGTTAAGGGTTGAAAAATGCCATATTTGAGGAAAAACACAAATGAAGCAAAAGACACAACACTGTGATACTCACAATTTAAATCAATGCTACCCACCCAAGGGAATGAAAACAAGGAACTAGTGCCAATCACAAAACAGCATGAAACTATTAAGCAACACCTTCTCACATATGTTTTCTAAAAGCCAAAAGGATAGTTTCTTTTCAGCTTAATAAGCTGTTCCACTTATTCATTAACAGCTACTTTAAAGAGAAATACTCTTAAGTAAAAGAAAGAAGTCAGAAAATCTGGATTTGGTTGTTGTTTGTTTGTTTGTTTGTTTTTGTTTTTGAGACTAGGTCTTGCTATACTGCCCAAGGTTCAGGCAATATATGCAAGGATCTGATCAATCCAGGATCAGATCTGAGTAGTCCAGATTCCAGATCGGTTCTGGGTTCCTGCAGACTCAGGTGATCCCCAGCCTCAGTCTCCAAGGTAGCTGGGATTACAGGTGCATGACACCACGCCCAGCTATTTTTTTTTTGAGACTAGGTCTCACTATGTTGCCCGGAGCGGGTCTCCAACCCTCGAACTCAAGTGATTCCTAGCCTCGGCCTCCCTTCCTAGGCTGGGATTAAAGGCGCGTGACACCGTGCCTGGCCAGAAAACCTGGATCTTAACCTAAATACCGTCATTAAATCAAAGAAAAAACTTGTGATTCACTTTCAGAGATAGTTTCTTCACCTATAAATGGGAAACAACCATGCTCTGAATGCCTAGTATCATGAAGCTCAAAAGAGATGAGGTATTAAAGGGCTTTGCACTCTAGAAAGCACTACGCAGATATATATTTAGTTCTTACCTCCTAATATTACCTCTGAGTTTGCAAGTGTTATTAAGAATAAAATTAACCTCATTAAAGATCATCTTTCACTTTCTCCCATATTTCCCACTCCCAATTTATACTCACCCTCAGATCAACTACTAACAAATACTTGCACTTCAAATTTCAAGATGGAAGAGTATATATTTAGGAATACATTGAGATTACAGAAAACTGCAAAGTAAATCAATTTTAGCTACCTATAACTTTGCCATGCTTTTCAGGAAAATTACTTCAACTTCAAAAATGTGACTGCAGGTAGAAAAGCTACACGAAATTTTCTCCTTTGTCACAGTTACCCCGATCAGCCAAAGCAGACTATGATACAAGTCAGACCATATGGGTTAACATAAACTTGTTGGCAAATACTTATGCTTGACTCCAGATACTAGTGAATGAACAATGAATCCTATAGCTACCAATATTATCAAAGCAAGAGGGAAAAAGGAAGAGAACTCACCTCTTTCTGTAGGAGATTCCATTCTGTTTCACTGACTAAACGGTAACCACTGGGGGACATGTAAGCACTTTCCATACTCTGTGTGACGCTAGAGAGGAGGGACGCCGTCTCTTCTTGCTCTGGTGTCATTGCCTTGATTGCTCTTTCCTGATCTTTGGTTAACATAAACCCACTTGGCATTTGCAGTGACCCAAGGGAGGCAGTATCAAAGTTCTCAGACACCGAATCTGCTCCTACCAATGGCCCAAAATCTGATTCATCCAGGTTTCCAGCAGATTTTGCTTTGTAGTTATAGCCTAAAGCTTTGGATTGCAGTGAGCCTGAGGTTCCCAAGCTGTCTGTAGACTGTGCTCTCCTGAGTCCATCTTTAAACACATCATTGTCTGATTTACTGAATGGGTCTCCAGATGGCAACAATAAGTCTGCATCTAAGGAATGAACTGAACCATGGGTGCTATCTAAATGCTCCTGAAATATGAAAACACATATTACTAAGTTGCATTTCTCTATATTTTCAAAGAGAAAAACTACCATTGATTCAAATTACTTTGCTCATGTTACACAGGATGATCATTAATATGCTACCTTCACATAATCATTGAACAAAGTTTTACTGATTCTCTTCTGTATGCCACGTTCTAAACATTCAGGATGTAAAAATGGACAAGATACAACTTGTACCCTGTGATTTCAGCATACAATTGGAGCAATCTCTGACCTCAAGGTACATAGTTTTATGGAAAAAAAATAAACAAGCATAAGAACATGATACTTAATAAAATGACAAAGCAGCACTATGTACTGAATGCTCTGGGAGTTCAAGAAGAGGTATTCAGACCAGACAGGGGTTAGGGAAGGTCTCCTGAAACTCAGTGCTAGGTATTTTCAATGTGAGGTGCCTACCTGACAGAGAAACATGTAAATCTACAACTAGAGACTTAAAGAGAGATAGGGAGCATAACGATAAAGTCACAGCAGCAAATCAATCAGAACACCCTAGATAAGTCTGTAGGATGAGAAGCTGGCCAAGGGATGAACCCTGAAAAATACCAACTTTCTGGGGACTAACAGAGATAGGAGTAGCTAGAGAAGCAGAAGAAAATGAGCACGTGTAGCAAGCTGAAAACCAAGTTTAAGTAAGGTATAAACACATTTAATGTGGTGCATTAAGTGAAAGCAGTCAGACAAAAAAGGTGATGTACAGTATGATTCCATCTATATGAAATGTCCAGAAAAGGTAATCCAGAGTCTGAAAACAAATCAATGGTCCCACTTAATGGAAACGGGGTCTCCTTTGGGATAATAAAAATGTATTGAAATTACCTTGGGGTATCCAATGATGTTAAAAAATGTGTTTGTGGGTGTATGTGTATAATCAAAAAAATTAATCAAAAAATTTTTGAAAAGGAAAATGTATTGAAACTAGACAGAGGTAATGGTTATATTAACACTCTAAGTGTACTAAAGGCTGCTGAACTGCACACTTTAAATGACTAATATTATGTCATATGAATTTCATGCCAGTTAGCACATCTGCAGCATCAAAAAGCACAATAGTACCATTTCATGTTGCAGTTGTAAGTTGCAGTTAATGAAAACAAAAATCAGAAAGCTAGAAAAATGTAGCAAGTTTTTCTCTGAGTTAAATTTATTCCATTTAAAGGACTAGCTTTATTTTAGCAAGTCAAATTTGTTAAATTCCCTTCCTTTTATGAACTGGATACTATAGAATAAATTTTTTAAAATGTTTTACATTTCTCCTTATTTGATTAATATAGTCAACACCTTTTATATTAATTCTTTCTTCTTAAAGATAAGTCTTCAATGTTGAAATTCAGATTACTGAGAAACATAAATCTAGTATCCATTAAAGTGAGTTATGGGAAAGTTCTTAAAATAAGTTTCCAAATAAATACTGGAATGACAACATATTCTGACAGCTTACAAAGAGGTCTGACATCTAAATGTATCAACACACAATTCTACTATAACACCAAAGACTAAAAGGAGTTCAAGTAGAAAATTTGAAGGCCATTTAAAAAAATACTAATAACAGTATAAAGAATATGTACTTCTAGCAAAAGGGGAATGCTAATGTGCTTCCATAATTCAAAAGTATGTTTTAATACTGCAAAATGTTTACAGCATTAGATCCAGCAGTTCTTTTCCTAAGAACTTATACTAAATGCATGATGAGATAATTCCATGATTTTTGTATAGGGAAGAATTACACAAAAAGGCATTATGCCTGACTTACAATAAAAAAAAAGTATACCAGTGAAAAATGGAAGCCACTTGCCTAGTGTGTTAATTATGCTTTTAAATCACTATATTTTATAATATTTTTAACTGTTGGGAGATGTTGCTGACTGGGGAAGACTGCCCTTCCCACAGCAGGTAAAATTAATGGAAATATGGAAATAATAAACTTACCTATGAACATGCTTTTCTATACAAAACAACCAATACCAATTCCATACCCTCATCCAACTTCTTTACGTAACTCTTAGTCACCCAGCTAGTATTTCAGCTGCCCTCTATCAACCCAGGACCAGGTACTAAAAAACTAAGACAGATTCTATACCCCAAAACACAACGGCATTACTCAAAATAGTCTTCCCTATGTTTATCCTGTCCTGTTCTACCTTTCCCTCAAAAACTATTTGTACTGTTTCTGTCTTATGACCATCTCTGGTGCGTTAGGTCTCTCATTTTAGGGGGACTGTGAGTAACATTACACTTTTCCTTTAATGGCACTGACCTTTCCATGTTATCACTTAGTCACTTTTACAAATTAAGACTTGGCACAAATCAATAAGCAGAGAATTAATCCATTAAATACTTTCAGGAAAAGCTTTTTTGTCAAAACTTTTAAACTTATGTGGGAAAAAATATAGATAAAACATATACAGTTACAAACTGAATTATGTTTTAAAAGTACAAATATAAAAATATGTTATCTTTGGAAACAAAAAAAGAAAGAGGGAAAGGAATGGCACATACCAAAATATTAGTACTGGTGATCTCTGAGTATCAGAATTACCTATGAGTTATTTGTACTTTGTATAACCTTTCTGTGCTTTCCTTTGTCCACAACGATTATGTATTACTTAATGAGGAAAGTATATCCTGCCAGTTAAAGAAGATAAAAGGTTCTGCAAATTTTAATTTTTTTACCAAGAAACCTAAGGTTCCAGAGAATTTCATATTATCTTTAAACCAAAAGCTACCATAAACTTGTGTCATGATTCTCAACACAAAACAAGTATATGCAACACTCAAATTATAAAACATCCAAAGGTATTTCAAATATTAGAAATAAAGTTATGTAGAATACATGATATGTATCTGTTCAGACAGAACCAAAATTAAGAAAAATGTTTCATTCTGAATCCCAACAAATCTCCCTTTCCTAATTTTCTGCTGAAATATTTTTGAAGTTTGTAACTTTTTCAAACATTCTGGGACACAAAACTGCAAGATGCAGAAATTACATAATGTCCGGCAGGACCCAAAAATTAATTCTCCTGCAAATCTAACTATTTAAAAGTGCAAATATAGCTATTTTAAAGTACACAGCATCGCTTCTCAGCCTTTTAGCTAATACCAAGTGTAAAAGTGCACAGCATAATCAGGTCAAGTGATCCTCAGTGTATGACCCAAAACAAAGAATGCAGAAAAACAATTACATCATACTTTCTATGTTCACTAAAAATTTTTTTAAAGAGTAAAAAAATGTTCACTAGCATTTTTTTAAAGAGTAAACCTGCAATCTAAACAGAAACATGATACCACTGAATTTGAGAAAAGATCCATATCTAACTTAATTGAAATTGGTTCTCAGACTGGAAAAATGAGTGTTAAATTCTAAACAGCAGGGACAGCATAAATACATATGTGCACATGGGCAATAAGCAGAAAGATCTGGCTATGATAAAGTAGAGTGCATCATAAGGCTATTGAGTTATTCAACTGTGTGCCAAGTAAGGACACTTTAGTCTTTATCTAAAGGCAGTACAAGAAGCATTTCCTTCACTGAAGAAGCGATATCATCAGTCTTGAAGAATGAACAAAAGGATTTCAATACATAAAAAGGTAAAGGGAGGTAAGTATTCCAGGTGAAGGAATCAATAAACTAAGTGGTAAGTGAAGCACAAGACAACCACTGTGGCTAAAACAGAGCACATATTATGAATAGCACTGACTGTTAAGAGTGGGAATTTGTATACTTCATTATGCAGGTAATAGAAGTCAGTGATGGTTTTTGAAAGGGTATATCCCTTGTATAGTCTGACTGCCACAGGATTTAAGAAACTATAATGTGACACTATGCTTGAGGTTATGATGGAGATAGGTGAAAACAGAAAAGCAGAGGTCCTTGCCATACTGGGTGAGAGGTGATGAAGTCAGAGAAATACCACTTACACTTTCTGCCTTCAAACCTCTCCAGTCTATGAGTACCCAACACACAGGTATTGAAATGCTTGAAATGCTCCTCCCTACATATCAGAACTTATCATGCATACAATAACTTTAATTATAGATTCACTATTACCTCTTCATTTGACAATTGGGCTAAAGATTCTTCATGAGTTAAAGCACATACTACTGGTATTTTTACTTCTTCCTCAACATCCAGTTTTTTGTGATCCTTTCTCTTATTAAGTCTTTGTTGTTCATCCTCCTCCTAAAAGATAGAAAGAAAAAATAAATATAAAACTAAAATTACCCAGGTAACTTATACATAATGAGTCACACAATTCCTTAGCCACTCAAAACAAACAAAAAATGAACTGAACTCTATGATGAGAGAAAACCGGACGCTTTGTTTTGTAATCTCATCTAAAGGCATCTATGACCATAACATGTTGTTTTAATATTACAACCACAAGGTAGGAACCCTGGCATAAAGAAGAAATCAGAGAACAGCTTTTAAGAATACTTAAAAGTACTTTTGAGAAAGGTGAAACAAAAGAAATCACCCCCTCTACTTCAAATGATCAAGAAAATTACACAGAACATTCCTTCAAATTAACATAGAAAACAAGAAAAAGCTGACATTTAATGCTTATTAGAAATATGTACAAATGTGTATGAAACAGAGGAAGAATTGGAGTTGATGTAATAATTCATTCAACCAAAAATAAGTAAGATAACTTTAACATCCCCAGAACAGTCTAAAGAGAGGGACAAAGGTACAGATAATTACGACACTGTACAGTTTGTGTAAGTTCTATAGAAAAAAAACCAATGAGCAATTTAATCTGACAAGAGTCAGAAAAAGAGACCCAAAGAAGGTAACACTTTAATTGGATATTGCAGGATTAGTGAAATGAGTTTTCCAATTGTGTGAGAGAAGTCGAGTAAGGACACCAGGAAGAAAGCATGCACAAAGCTACACAGTACAGAAGAGCAGGCATTATAGAAAATAGTGAATAACTGGATGTGACTAAAAAGGTAGGAACATGAGCTACACGGAATGAAATAAAGGGAAAAGGGTAGTGACAAAGTGCCTGTACTCTGGAATCAGAAACAGGCTCAAATCTCAGATCCGTAATTAGTACCTATTTCATTTGGAGCATTTTGTTATTTTGTGTGCTTGTTTGTTTGTATTAAGGATGACATGAGACAAAATTTTATACATAAAGTTTTAACACAATGCTGGTTGATAGCAAAAATTCAGGAAATGATATTAGAAGCCTAAATCACCAGTACAGGAGTGTAAATTTGTTTTAATGGGCAACAGAACGGGCATGATTGATTAGCTCTATAATTTAAAAATCTAAATCCTTCAATTGGCTGTGTCCACACATAGAAAAATGAGTCAGAACTAGAAACAAAACAGAATTTAAAAAGAAGAAACTTCAGAAAAACAAAATCTAAACTAAGTCACACTAGATAATTTTTATGTTTCCATAGTATCTAAAAACAGCTTTTACATAGTTATCCTAATGAAATACCCTAGTAAATACAGTGGTATAAGACATTAGCTGAAACACTTTGCAGTGACAAAAAGGGGGATGGGGTAGCAGAGGGAAGAGAAAACCATCTAGATGCCTACTACAGGAGAAGGATTAAATCTATTATAGTTCATACATGTTATCAGTTAATAAAAATGAGGTCTCTGATGTGAAAATATGTCTAGAATAATGCCAGAGAACCCTAAGTTATAGAATATTTATAACATGATACTAGTCATGTAGTTTTAAAAAAACTAAATATACACTTAAAAAAACATAGAAATGGTCTGAAAGACTACCTTTCAAACTGATTACTTTTGAGGACAAAAGTAGTTACTTCGGAAAGGGGGTCTTGGAAGATTTTCAATTTATTGCTTCACTATTTCACTTTCTATTTAAAGCAAAGTATTTTCATATAAGGATATAGTTGTGTTACTCATGTAACTTAAATAATTTTTTAAAATTTATTAAAATAAGGAGAAAATAGTATCATGGATATGCAGTACTCTAGATGCCTACCATTTCAGATCAATCAGCTGATCCAGTCCTACCCTGTCACCTAGAACAACATTACAAAAGACCTGGTATGGATTATCACAATTCAAGAGTCCCAAGAAAACTGAACAGAACTTTAAATATTTTCTCAGATATGCACTGTTGCATTCAACAGCCTTGAAGATGATCATTTCTAGATCAATTCATATCTCAGACAAGGTCATTTATAAAATTAGAAAATAAAGTTCCCCAACTGTAGTTATGTTTTTTGAAATATAAACCATGTTTCAGCTTAAGTTAATCTCTATTATACATAAAGTAATACAGTCATATGGAGTGTACTGTTAGTAAAGCAAGCAGGTCCCACAAAACTGCTATTCACCTGATCTTTCTTCTTCAGTTCTTCAACTTGTCGGAGTTGTTCTGAAGTTAGTACAATCTCCATTCGCTGCATGTCCCTCATCAGCAAACGCTGAGATTCCAAAAACTGATCATTGGCCTTCTGCCATGTGTGTTTTAACTGGTTGTGTTGTTGTCGTTCTTGCTCCAAAAGATGGCAAACTGTTTAGGAATCCCTCAATTAGAAACACTGAATTTTAATGGCAAACAATTTCTTTAACACGATTCTGGTCAATGGAGTACTGTTTGGGATTCTGCTTCTGAGAAGAACCAAGGACAACCTATCTTTGCATATGATGACAGCTGTCCTTACACATGACATCATCTCTCTAAGTACTGTCTCCCAAAGTGGACTCTTAGAAACGTGGGGGAAAAAAATACTTCTATATTAAGTTTTAAAAATCCTAGATCAAATACACTTTACACACGGGCTCTTGGAAGGTTACATAATATTAAAAAAAAATATATGGAGCCAGTCTTATAACAAGTGTTTTAGAAAAGCTATAGTAATTATTTTCTAAAAGCTATAGTAATTATTCCTAGCTGTCTTTAATACATCCTGATAAATCTGTTATCCAAGAAATTTTGTTGAGTCCATTTAGTTTTGAACTCTAAGGATAAGTCAAAGAAACACTGTCAATATTTATATTGTTAGCTGTCATCTGTTCAGTCATCACCTATACCCAAAGAAAGAAGGTAGCAACCTCTATCCACCCTAGTCATAAATTTGAGACAACTGATACTTGTAACTTTTTCTGAGCTAACACTTTCAAGTGTGACAGAGGCCTACTACTACTCCATTCCATGCAGTGTCACACAGTCATTACAGACCTTTTGCCTCAGATCAGTCCTTATACCTTAAACAGTTACAACAGCAGTTTATTATTCTTCCTGCCCTTACTCAATCTTGCAAGCCCTGTCTGGTCTGTTCTATCCACTGCTGTTAAAAAGAACTTTCTAAAACGCAAAGTTGGTACCATTCTCAATTAAAAACTTCAGAAAGTCAGCTAAGAGGTCACATATTATATAATTTCATTTATAAGAAAGTCCAGAATATAAAATCTATAGACAGAAAGATTAGTGCTTGTGTTGCTAGGTACTAGGGAAAAGGAGCCTATAGGGAGTAATTGACTAGTAACAGGTAACATAATTTCTTTTAGGGGTAATAAAAATGTTCTGGAATTAACAGTGATACAAACAATTTTGTAAATACATTAAAATGTCAAATTGTATACTACAAGAGTGAACTTCATAGCATAAATTATAATCCCCTTTCTATATATATTGATTTATTCCCATTAATATATATTAATTTTTCTATTTCTGTCACCATAATTTTCTTTCCTAGGTCAAATTTGTATAAAACTAATATCCTCAAATAATGTTTGCATAAACCTGATTACTGTCTTCTGCTAAAAAAAAAAAGTAAGATAAAATCCAAAATCCAATTTGGCAGGAGGTCTCCATAATCTGGCTCCTAGCTCGCCTATCTTACATTTTACCCTACTGCACCTTCTATCTACTTCTGATGAATTAATGTCAAAAACTTCTTTACCTTTCTGTACACATGCAAATGGCCTTGAGTGCTATGTTCATTTCTGACTACCTGAAAAATCACTGTTCAACGCAACTCTTGTGAGAAGACCATCTGTGGCACTGTTGCCTGGCATCAGGAAGGTACTAAGCTGCACTTGAAAGCCTAGCACCTATCATATATGTAACTGCATTTACTTGGTCTTGTATCTAATTCTATTAATTGAGGCTGTAAATTACATTAGTGTTCAATTTGTTTTCATTTGGAGACTATGTTTTTTTACTGAAATTACTCCACCCCATTACACAATTTAATATACCTTTCAGATACTTTTCCAGATATATTAGGAAGGCTTGGTAGTCTTACACTACTTGTAGAAAATTGGGGCATAAAGTTTAAGCAGAAATTCTTACTTCTTTTGAAGCCTTTCAAAGTTTGGGGGTGGAGGTATTTGTTTCCTGAAAGCCAAAGACACATTCAAACTTTGGGTCATTTTTGTAATTTTTTATGAAACAATATTGCTACCTTGATCACTTCAGTTTTCCACTATTTGCAAAATCACTAACTCAGGCAAACCTAAGTTATTTGAGGGAGAGTTGGATCATCCACAATATTTGATATACTTAAAAATATTCATGGTAGGATTCTATCACTATAGTCCTAAACTTTCATATCAAAATGTTACTAATGTAACAATTAACAAACTTAAGATTCTAAGATGTTCATGCATTTACATCAGGGAAAATGGTAGATCTTTATTTTTATCAACTTCTAACTAAAATTTATCACTTTCTTCAACTATATGGAGACAAGAAATCATATTAAGTATAACAGTATTTATGACACATCACCAACAAACATCAGTATTTTCATATCTTGTATAGCTGTTACAGATATCTTAGTATCATTCATGTTAAGCACACTTCAAAATTATAGTAGTTAACAGAACTGCTAATAGACTTATTTAATGCATTAATGAAACAGTACTTTATTATCTCTTAAGCTTTCAGTTATTTAATATTTTGACAACTACTTTATAATTCATTTCTTTGCAATGTGTAATTCTATATATTTTATGGATTAAAAACATCATTCTGAAAAGGCTTCACAAGCCTATCAAAGGAGTCAATGATATAAAAAATTAAGAACCTCAGATATAAAGAAATCATAAGAATTAAAAGGGGAAAGGATGAACCTTCTTTCCCTATTCTTGGAAAATATTGTCAATTTCTACATCACTCTGATACCAGGCTTGTGAAATAAAAATAATCTCTTAAAAACAGGTTGTTGTGGTGGTGCACGCCCGTAATCCCAGCTACCTGGGAGGCTGAGGCTAGGGATCACTTGAGTCCGCAGGTTGAGGACTACCCCGGGCAACACAGCGAGACCTAGTCTCTTTAAAAAACAAACAAACAAACCAAAAAAAAAAAAAAAAACAGGGCTGTTTCTTAAGGATACCAGAATATACTATCCATCCTCTCAGTTCTATGTTCACCTTAATATGTATGGTTGTGGGGAGGTGGAGAGTGGCAAGCAGAAATTCCTAGCCCTATTATCTTTTCACTATTAAGTTCATGTCTCATGAAATTATTACTGGCACCTAGAGGTAAGAGATTAAGAGATTTAACAATTCCAGTATCTTAAGTACACTTCACAACCCTCACTTTTCATGAGAACATTCAAACAAAACACAAAGTTTAAATCACTAACATGCTGATTTGGTTTTCAGAACATGTACTGTTATTAATCAATATCAAGTACATAATTCCCTTAGGGATTAAAATTTAAAAAAACAGTACGTTTACCTTCATGTAATTCTTTCCGCAGTTTCTCAGCATCTTCCTGTAGAACAGATTTCTGAGTATTCAAAACAGCTACATACATCTCTAAATCAGTCCTACAAGACTTCTCTGCTTCCAGATAATGATTCAATTCTTTAACCTGAAACAAGATAGAGTTCTTTCAACTGAAAATTGACAGCTGGATTTAAATTTGCAAAAATTTAATATTCATAATTTTTAATTACAAAGCTATATTAAAGAAAACTAGGAAAATAACATAATAGTAGGCATTACTCATAATCATATCAGCAGAGTAAATATATAATTGCCATTATACATCACAGTTTTGTATCATGCTTTTTTTTTGAGACTAGGTCTCGCTACTTTTGCCCATGAAACCACAGGCTCATGTTGCCCGTGGTAACAGACTCACGCAATCCCCAGTGTCAGTTTCCCAGGTAGCTGGGATTACAGGCGCACACCACCACGCCCAGCTATTTTTTGGGACTAGGTCTTGCTGTGTTGCCCAGAGCAGGACGGGACTCGAACCGCGATTCCTGGTCCCAGCTGCTTCGTGCTGAAGCTTACAGGCACGAGCCACCATGCCCGGCTTGTATTATGCTTTTCAAAAGATAGTTCCAATTTGTATATCCAAAGAAATACTTATACGTGTTCACTTTATTGTATATTCAGTAATACCAAGTTGCCTTTTTTTAAACACTCTTATAAGTATGGTTTTCTAAGATAATTTCAAATGGCTTACATTTCTAAAAGATATTTTCAGAGACATATAGTCATAGAAGGAAAAAGGAGTCATATGAGAAAAAAAAACTGGTCTCATACTATAAAGAGTACAAACTTGAAAAAAAGCATAGAATGTTTTTTTTAAATCACATCTTTTTAAAAATGCTTTAGTTCTGCTGAACTACAATATTCAAATATTGAAAATATCATCTAATATCTGAGATAGCTATAACTGAAATAAAACACAATCTTGCCCCCAGATAGTGATTATAGAATCAGTTGTTCCATTTCATGTTATAAACTGTTCACTGTAAATTTTGGTCATGTATTTTCAGTTTTTCAAATAATTACATCTACTTTTACATTATAAGACATTTTTGTACTTTTATCTTCCCACTCCTTCAAACTTGAAATAGCCAGGAAATCTATTTTTACTTAGCTAGACCTTAGTATTGGTCAAGGACTAAAATGATTTAAACTGCCATTTAATGTTTCACTGGATGTTGTCAGTCACCAAAATGCTATTATCCAAGCATGACAAACAAACTGGTCGTTGTGAGGCATGCCTTGCATCTAGAGAAGGTGGTAATTCAGTTGATGTTGATGGTAGAAGAGAATCAAAAATGATAACTATAAAATGGTAGTTTCAATCACTATCAGCTATCATCTAAGAATAATCATTTGACTTAATATTGAACTTCTAGCATTCCAAAAGCTATTGAGAATAACTCTGGAAGAAGGTGGTAATGGTAGCACAATGTATGAATGAATTCCCTTGAATTCCACATGCCTTCACAATGAAGCAAATATTTATAAAAAAATTTTTTTGAAAGACATACAAAAAAAAAAATGCACAATGATAGAGGGTGATGACAAATCACCAAAAGCTACCTCTATGGAAAGATTTATGTGTATCAGTGTTATACCTAAATAATCCCAGAATGGTCAACCAGGATCCTACTTGATGACAGCAACTAAAACTGAAAAGGTCGACATAATCTATTAATAGATGACTGCAACAAATCTGTACTTTTAAGACTTAAAATTTAGCTAGGATAAAACAGCACCCCATTTTCACTGACATTTACCTAATTTCTAAGAAAGGCTAAAAATCTTTTCATTCTTTGACTACTAGGGTGTCCTCTTTTATAAACTGCTTGTTCAAACATTTTTTCTTTTGAGTCATCTGCCACTTACAGATTTGGCAATTTTTATTAGCACTGGAGATTATTTTTGTCTTTATGAGGTATGATATATTCTAATAGTTTACAGCTTCCCTTTTCAACTATTTTTTTTAGAGACTAGGTCTCACTGTGTTGCCAGGGGTAGTCCTGAACCCATGGGCTCAAGTGATCCCTAGCCTCAGCCTCCCAGGTAGCTGGGATTACAGGTGCGTGCTACCATGCTCGGGTATTTTTTTGAGACTAGGTCTTGCTATGTTGCCTGGGGTAGTGTTGAACCTGCAGACTCAAGTGAATGGTATCTTTTAACATGAAAGTTTTATATTCTAATACAGACAAATATGTCAATCTTTTATAATAGTATTATTTTATAAAGAATATTCTTGTGCCCTCAAATAACCTTTTTTTAAAAAAAAACATCTAAAAAGCTTTATAGATTTATTTTTCACTCTTAGGTTTTCAATTGAAAAACTGAAATTAATTTTTGTAAAGTGTGGCATAGAAAGCTAATTTCACTTTATGTTTACCATTAATATTTAAAAGTTTTGGTTTTTTTGTGTTTGTTTTTTTTTTTTTTTTTTGAGACTAGGTCTCACTATTTTTGCCCATGGAACCTCAGACTCACGTTGCTCATGGTACCACAGACTCAAGCAATCCCCAGCCTCAACTTCCCAGTTAGCTGGGATTACAGGTGTGCACCACCACGCCCAGTTATTTTTTGGGACTAGGTGTTGCCCCGAGCGGGACTTGAACCTCTTTCCCTGGTCCCAGACACTTCATAGGCTGAAGTTTACAGGCACATACCATTGTGCCCGGCTCCAAAATCATTTTTAAAGAACACCTCCCAGTGATTTATAATGTCACTTCTCATATAATAAATTTCCATATACAAAGGGTCTACTTCTAGATTCTCTACGAATGTAAGTATCAAAGCAGCACATGCAGCACTAGTATGATTATTTAAAATATCTATAAGAGTAAATTCATGTCAAAGTATTCTTTTTTAAATTGATTGCATATATTTTTTTTACATCATTGTCTAACCCGAGGTTCTCCCACTACCTTATCACCCATGAATCATCTTAATCTTTTGTGCCCATCCCTCCCCCAATTTTACACCCCCACCCCTTGCTCTATGCTTCAGTTTTACTGACAGTTAATTCTAAATTTTTCTTATCCATTGTTTGTTTCCCCTATATCCCAAAAAAATATGGAACAATGTTTCACAAATTTGCATGTCACCATTGCATAGGGGCCATGCTAATTTTCTCTGTATGGTTCCAATTTCAGTATATGTGCTGCTGAAGAAAGCATATCAAAGCATTTTTGTGTATTTTAAAGATTCTTAAGATGTACAGTCAAAGTTACTTTTTACCCCCTCAGTAATTCTACTTTTGCCCATAGAATTAGGGTGCAATCTTGAGTTTAAAGCAAATCACAATGTTGCACAACCTTTGAAGCCTCCAGTTCTTTTATCTTGTCTTCAGCCTCTGTCAGTTTATCTTTCAAAGCTGCAATTTCCTTCTCCATGGGCATCACAACAGATCGAAGCTTTTCAGCATCCTCTTGGGCCTATTGTTAAGAAAAATTAAGGGCAATAATTTACTGTTTTGTTGCTTTTCTAAGAAACTCTGACCCATTGACTTGTTAAAATTAGAATAAAAAATAATTGCACCAGGCACTTTACTAGCACTCACAGTTACTGAACCATGTCTAACTTTTCAATGTTGCATAACTTTTTCAAGTCTTTAATCACAGTTTGTGAAAATATTCCACTTAGGTTTTGGGATGAAGAAGGAACATGGATTCACTATGACAAGTCTGACTTTTAAATTAATAGAATAATTGTGCTGAAAAGTATTTTGTATGTCAAAGGCACTAAACACAGCAAATGTTTATTTTTGCAATTCTGGTTACTAAATTAATGAAACCATAATTTCTCATAGTACTAAAATGACTGATTACTTTTAAATATTGAAAAATGTACTTTCTGAAACACTGAACATTATATGTTGCTATAAAAAGATTATTATATTATTTAAAAAGCACCTTAAATACTATTTTGCTTTTAAAATCTATGTGAAACAAAACCAGTGACTCCTAAAAACATTATTATCTTCCACCTTTCATTCTCAAAAACATAGATTAAGAGGAAACAATACTCATAAAAGTCAAAAATTAGTGAGAATCAATTATAAACATAGTTATATAGCTATATATAGAATGTACGTATGATTACACAAATATAAATACTCTAAAAGTTAGATTTGCTTCCTTCTACTGAAAATAAAAATTAATTTCATTTACTGAACTTGTTCATGACAGGAAAAATAATGCTATATGCCCGAAAGTAAGGAGAGATTTCCCCCCAAAAAAGAGCTCTTGGAAAAGAGATTGTTTTTCCAGTCCTTACAAAGTCATTTCATGGTTTATTTTATTTTGTAGTAAGTCCTGTTTGAGAAAGACATGTGAGCTTAAAATATCTTTAGTCAAGGCTAATTTGGGATGCTTACAAAAAGGTCGTATGATAAAAACCAGCAGGAGAAAAAAAAAGGAGGGCAGCAGCAAAGATGCAACACAGAGTGAGTTATTAATGCAAAGATGATCTCACAATTCTAAGTGTTATATTTCATTATAAATAAAACTTTTAAAGATAATTTTTGTAAAGTGAAAGGTTGGTAAATAAAAGCAAAATCTGAATGATTGTCATAGCTACAAGGAGCCTAAGAAAACATGCCTAAGAAAAATGCAATGTGATATAACCTAGATGGGATCCTGGAACAGAAAATAAAGGATATTAATGAATTCTGAACACAAAGGGTAGAATTTAGTTAACAGTGCACCAATATCAATTTATTATGGCATACGTACTATTACTATTCTTACTTAAGATGTTAGTAACAGGAAACTGGGTGTGGAATCTATAGTAACCCAATAGTATATTTCTTAATGATAAAATATTTCACCTTAATTTAGTTGTTCTATGTTTAGGCGAAACATGCAATATAGTCACAGAAACCAAGTTATAATGTGAAAGAAAGAAAACAAACATCTGCTCTCAAGTTTTCATTTAGACATAGTCAGCAAACAAACATACTCATTCAAAATATTTATTGAGCAGTACTCTAGGCATTTAGGATATACAAATAAATAAGACTTCTGCCTTTAATGAATCTCACATTCTAGTAAGGAGAGAAAGTTAGCAAACGATAAACATAATAAATAGGTGAACTGTATGTATGTATATTATAAGGAAATATGTGTGACGTGAAAAGAAAAATTTTAATAGAATAAAAATAATCAGTATTGTTGTGGGGGAGGGAAGTGGGTAGACTGCAATGTTAAATCAAGTGGTCAGTACAGCTTTTGTGGTGAACAAAGATTTGAAGAAAGTGAAAAGTTAGTCGTATAGATGCAGAGTGGGGATAGGAAAGGGCATTAAATAATCTGGTAATATATTCAGGCCTTTGTTCAAATAACTCCTCCAACAGAACATGAAAGTACAACTTCTGTTACCACAGTGTTAGTGAAAGCATCTTGCATTTGGGTTTAATTACTTCTACAGATAAATACATTCCTTCATACCTTTTTCATTTCATTTTCTAAATTTTCCTCCTCTTGACCTTCAGACAGCCTTCGCCTTAAATCAGCTATTTCCCTCTCTGCAGATTCTCGATACTGTGCCCACTGTGTTCGCTCCTGCTCCAGCCTAAGGTGGAACTGGTGCTCATAGTCACGAACTGTTTCTACAAAACATCACCAAATATTTCATGTCTAAGCAACCTGGAAAAAAATGTCTGCCACACTAAAATTTTCTTGAAAATTTTAAATTTACTTGAAATAACTAACATTTCTAGCTTTTAAAATTTTGCTCAGGACTTTTAATCATCATCTTCACAATAAACCTGTGCCACATTATTTTACAGTGGAGGAAAACTCAGGACAGGTTAAATACTAAAATGATCAATGTTCACTAAGCAAAGAAGCAAAGCTAGAATTCAAACTCCAAGACCTATGTTCTTAGATATTACGCTATGGCTCCTTAGAGAAATAGAATAAGTCACCTAATTCAACTATCTGAAAGTAAAAGAAAGGGATAATATCTGGAATATTTTACTATAAACCCAAGATCCTAAATTGAGACAAATTTTATAAAATCTTAAAAAATCTATTTTTAATAGAATCTTAAAACATTGTACGATAAACACTGCTGGCTGTCCATGTCCACTCCTTCCTAACAAAATAAAAATTTTATCAAATCAGTGGCCCAATGTGAAAAAAATTTAACTTTCTATTTGCCTTTGTAGTTCTGGGTAACCACACACCTCAACGTCTAAGAGGGTATATGCTGGAGATTTCTAGGAACTTTTGCTTTTCTGAGGCAGACTAAAGGAAGAACAGTTGTTTTACAGCCATGAGACAATAAGAAGTTGAAAACCAAATACTTAAAGATGAAGGAACAGAAAGACTAAGGAGCCCCAGACACCAGTGACATCATGGAAACTGTGTGACTAACCCTATATAACCTACCTCTGGATTTTATGCTTTGTCAGAAAAAAATGAACTCCTATTTGGGTAATCCACTATGGCTGGGATTATTATATCAAGTTGAGATGTAATAGCTAGTTGATAGTCATAAATCCAGGAATACAGTTAACCTTATCTGCCTTCTTACAAAGACCACAAAGGTAAAATGACACAAAATTCAAAGATGGGGCTGTAGGAGAGTAGTGGTCAGCATTATTTCACATATATAATACTATGTAAACTAATCCTAGGAAGCCAAAGATACAGGGGACAATTTATTTCACTTTCATTTCATTTCATCTTTTTAGAAATGCAGGATGTAATTTAATAGAAGTGCCAAAAGCAGACAGAGACTAAACTACTATTCTTTCTTTAGAACAAAGATCACAAACTAATGGTACAAAAAGTCTACTGTAACACATAGGCCATTCTATCTTATAGATTGTAGTAGGGATTTCACATAAAAATCCAAATTTTTCTTTAAAATATAAAGATTTGACATTGAACTTGAAGGACACTAATTAGTAGGAACTAATACGTGTAAATATAACGTTTTACTATTTAAACATTTATGAGAGAGCTTCCAGTTTGGCATAATGCCTTTGCCCATATGAATGTAATCACTGGCGATCTTACCTGATGTTATAAGAAAATCTATTTTGAAGCCCTGCTTTAAGCCTTATGATGAATTTGTTATTTAAAAGCAATTTCTCTATAATATTCCCACTTAATTTTCCACGATTAAATTTGTTAAACAGATGGCATACCAATTTATAATATCACTGACTTCCATTTTGACAATGACAGTACAATTGAAGTTGGCAATACACAGACACAGATGAAATTCAAGATATATTTTTAAGACCCTCTGAAAATGTTCTCAATGGTCAAAATTAGTTATCTCAGAAAATCATAAAACAGATCTCATTTTGTCTTTACCTTTCATAACAGCCTGAAGTGAAGCAACTTCTTCTCTCCACTGTCTTTTTACTTCATCGATAGCTTCTTGCTTGGTATTCTCAGACACTGTGGCAATGGCCTTAATGTTCTCCATCTCTGCTTGGGCTTCCCACAGCTGTGTCCGGAGGTGTCCTAAATCATCTTGTGCAGCTTGCAAAACTGCATTTTGTCTCTTTAGATCCTCTGGGGAAAAGCAAACAATTTTCCATTACTGAGAATTTTGCTTTTATCGTAACAGGCTGAAAATCCAATAAAGAAGTAAAACATTAAATTTACAATGTTAACATTCTAATTTAAAAAACTAAGCATTAAATTTTAAATTAACTTAGAAAATTGGCCTGGCATGGTGGCGCATGCTGGTAAGCGGCAAGCTAGGAAGCCGGGGCCAGGAATTGCGGTTCGAGTCCCGCCGGGGGCACATAGCGAGACCTAGTTCCAAAAAAATATAGATGGGCGTGGTGATGCACACCTGTAATCCTAGCTACATAGGAAGCTGAGGTTGGGAAATGCTTGAATCTGTGGTACCCTGGGCAACATGAGCCTGCAGTTCCACAGGCAAAATTAGCAAGGCCTAGTCTCAAAAAAAAAAAAAAAAAATTAATTCACTTAGAAAATGAAACCATTTTAATAAAGGTAGATTTAAGGTATGTGGGTTATCACAAATCAATCAATTATTAGCTACCTAATTATACAGTGACTATAACCATACAGTAATTAAGGTCACAGTTTAAGAGCTAAATTTAAGCTCTTTCACATACTAGTTAAATGAGGTTGGTCCACTTAGTTAACCTTCCTGGGTCTCAGTTTCCAGATCTACAACAGGAATTAAAAATAACCACCTCACAAGTCCATTTTAATGATAAAATAATTACAATGAAAATGCTTGTAAGTATAGTAGCCTGCATCAATTAAATATAAAAGTTAATAAAATAAAAAAGAAAGGGTATATGGCATTTATTAGATTCAATTTTTTTAAGTTAAGATTAATTTCTCATCATGCCTTTATCATCTCTTAAATATTAAGTTGATATGATGTGCTTTCTAAATGATTTAGCCTAGCTAGAACATACAGAAACTGACTTCCATAAAAAATGAACCTACCAACACTATACAGCCATTCCTCGGTATCCACAGGAGACTGGTTCCAGGACCCCTGCAAACACCAATGTCCACACATGCTCAAGTCCCTAATATATGAAAGTGTAGTCTTTGCACATAATCTATGCACATTCTCCCATATACTTAAAATCATCTACAGATGACTTATACCTAATACAATGAAAATGCTATGTAAACAGCTGTTACACTGGAATTATTTAGGAATAATAATCAGGAAAAAAAATCTGTACATATTCAGTACAAATACAACCATCATAGACTTAACTATGCAGTTTTGATCTACCACTGATTATTATTCTTGATCTGCAGATAAAGAACCCAGACACACTATGGAGTGTATCTGTTTTCCCATGTCCTTCCATTTAAAAAAATGTAGTGGGTAACACTCTTCTTGATCCTATTCTTTCTTGTACAATTGTAGATAGTTTGAAAGACCTAAGGGATAGAAGGAGGAATGAGATTTTAAAATTGGAATTGTTCTGCATGTATATAGATTAAGATGAGTTTCTTTATAACACTGAGTCTTTCTACCTACAAACACATTATCTTCCTCTGTTTATAAAGTGGGTCCTTCAATTGTTTTATAAATTTCCTCTCCAAAGGTTATAGTTCTTTTCTAGACTTAGCAGCAAGTAGCTAAACATTCTATTTCCTTTTTTTTTATTTTCTTGCTTCAAACTTTCTTTTTCTTCTATTACTCTCTTAATTAGTAGTACAAGATTCTTCTATATTGATCTTTATTCCAAGAATGTTAATTTCTTTTTAGTTCTAATAGTTTACATTGTCTTGATTCCTCTCTGTTGGCAAACATGTTGACTCCACTTATGACAAAACTATCCTAACTTCCCAGTTTTACAACTCATTTCTTTGTATTAGGTAGGAGGAACTCAAGAACAAAATAAATTTCTGATAATACATCTTCTTGTCTTATCTCACCATTAAGTAGTACATATAATACTAGTTTCTCATAGGAAAATTTTCATAGGCTAAGGGAGGTCCCCCTCAACTCCAACTTTGCTAGGAACTAGTAAGAACTCAAACCACTAAGTCATTTAATGTCCTTTCTGAGTTTTCTCGTTTGTTAACATAATGAACAACATCAATAGATGTTCTAAAACTTGTTAATAAAACTTTTAAGAACTAAAATTTTTTAAGATTTTAAACTATGATCATAAATGAGATGGGTGTATTGGTCTGCTAATATTAGTACTTCTTGTTTGGGTAACCAATTATATTAGTCCCACAAAATGAAGTAGTTGGCTCTTTCTGTCTAGTTTCTGATACACAGTTTATAAAAGAAAGGAAAAAATGTCAGATGTTACTTGAAGTTTTAAAAAAATATGACTGTAAAACATATACCCGTGTAAAACTTTTGTAAATAAGAATTCTAGTAATTTAATTTTATGATTATTGGTTTCTGTTGAGATAATTTTGGTAATTCTTATTTCCTGAGAAACTGAAATTCCAGTTTCAGACTTACACAGTATTATGCTTTTACATATCTTTTGATTTTCAACTAGCTTTTTTTTTTTTTTTTTTTTTTTTTTTTTTTTTTTTTTTTTTTTTTTTTTTTTTTTTTTTTTTTTTTTTTTTTTTTTGAGACTAGTTCTCGCTACGTAGTCCCGATCCTGCGGACTCAAGCGTTCCCCAGCCTCAGCCTCCAAGGTAGCTGGTATTACAGGCACCTGCCACTGCAGGCTGCTTTTTCGAAACCAAGTCTTGCTATATTGTACAGGGTAGTCTCAAACCCGCAAACTCAAGCGATCCCAGGCCTCTTGCCTCAGCACTTGGTTTACAGGCATGTGCCACTATGCCCAGCTTTGATTTTCTACTAGATTTATTCAAAAGACATGCTTTAACTTTATAAATGATTGTTTTGCTCTCTATTTCACTAATTTCCATCATTTTATTTACTTTCTTCACATTCACTTTTTCCAGTTTCTGGAGATGAACGCAGATCATTTATTTTTGATCTTGCACATCTTTTAATAAGCACTTTTAAAATTATAAGCTTATTCTCAAACTACTGTCTTAGTAGCATCTCACATTTATCTTCATTGTATTCTAAATGTTTTCACTCTAATTCTGACTTTAACTCATAAGCAGTAAGAGCACATTCTTAATTTCTAAACTTATAAAACATTTTATATTGTTAAAATCTTTCTAATTGCATTTGGTAAGTAAACATGGTAAGTAGCTTTATTTTTTATGTGTACTTAGTCTTCCTTTGAGTTGAATACAGGCATTTTCTAAGTGTTCCACATAAACAAGACATATATCTAATTTCTTAGGTACAGAATTCCTAGAGATCTAGCTTTTAAAAATTCTGTTGCTAAAAGCTATTATATCTTTACCTATTGTTTAGTACAGCAATTGACATAGTGCAAAATATCTCTCATGTGTATTTATCAACTTCTTGTAATATACTCATCTTTTGTTTTATTACGTCGAGGCATTTTATCAGGCACATAACTGCTCATGATTACATTTTTTTAGCAGATTGATTCTTTCATTATAAATGACCTATATCCCTTCAGAGCTTTTTAAGTCCCAATCACTACTGTATTTGTGTTGTTTAACAAAATTAAATGAACTAGGAAGGTTTTTAGTTTGTTATTCTCAGACTTATCCATTTCTACGGTTAGTATTTTTTCTTATATCCTATATATTCCCTCTATGTTTACTTTTCTTCTTGCTAGTATCATCTTTATTGGTCTTACAGTGGATTTATATAGGTAGCGAATGCAATTACTTTTTGTAAGCCTGAACTGTCTGTTTTGTTCTCACTCGAATAACTTAGCTGCTCAAAATTTTAGGTTGATAATTTGATTTTCTGGCATTTATTTTCCTTATGTAGTATGTCCATCAGCATAATTGTTTCTTTGCTCTGGTAGCTTTCAATACTTTCTTAATGTTCTACAGTTTACAATGTGTCAAAGTATGGGTTTACTATTATTTACCCTCTTGATACTCAATATTTACATTAGGGACTTTTAGTGTTTAAAAAATAATCTCAGTGCCCCAAATATTTTCTATTGCCTTCATTCACTTCTCCTGGAACTCTTTTTAAGTTGGAGATCCTCAGTTTACCCCATATATGAACTGTTCCTTGATTTTCTCTGTCTCACTTTAAAAAAGAAATCCTCAGCTACAATTTAAACCATCCATTAACCTTATTTGCTTTGTTTCCAAAATTTCTAATGTTTTAAATTTTTTAATATACTAAACAACATACTCTTGTTTTTTTTTCTACATTTAAGTACAAGCTCATAGCATCTAAGCCACTAATTTCTTTCTAAGCCTTTTAACTGTTGAAATTCTATTTAGCAACAGAGATTAATATAAATTATGACCACGTATAAAGTCCTTTTGAACACCATTAAAAATTTTCATTCTCTTCTGGTGAAAAAGTTCTATGTCTACTATTTTTCTTCAAATTAAGAACTCTATGCTCTGTTGTTTGCTGCCTCATGTAATAGGCACTTACTGATTGCCCAGGACTGAGGCTTTGCAAACAAACAATGCTATAGTGTCAAGCTTTGAACATAAGTTGTTTAAAAGAGAAAACTAAATCAGAAAATATTTTTCCAAGTTGAACACAAAAGCAGTACTTCAGGAATATTTATAACATTCCAGATGATGTTAGCTAGGGAAGGATATCAGAATAGGTTCTAAGGTAGAAAAAGGCAGAAAGTGAAGTGACAAAGTAATAATCTTTACTACCATTCCTTATTACTATTGACAGTTACAGTTCAGCTATTCTCCATAAATAAAAGCATAAAATACCAATATTTGAATTTCTGGGGGTTGCCTTGACATAATTTGCTTAAAAGATAAAAGAGAAAGCTGATTATATCAAAACCATGACCTATACTGTTATCACTTGTGACAAACATAAAAAGATTAGTTTTACACTTCACAAGAGACACATGCTTTAAAGGAAATCTTTAAATTTTATTTTTACTATGGTAAAGGCAAATACCAAAGACAGAAACTAAATTAACACTGAACTTTTATACAGTATGCATCTTTGTAAGAAATAACACTGAAATTCTAAAAAAAAAATCACTTTTTAAAATTTCTATAAAGTTACCTCAACTGCTTTCTATGAGCCTCTTAAGTTCACTAAGAGCTTCAGATGGTAAAGACAGATTAGCACATACATCTGATTTATTGTGTCTAGATACACGCAAAGCAATTTTAACATTCCAAGTATGCTTTCCAATTGGTCTCACAAGTTGCTTAGATCAGAGATATAGAACTGCAATTGGTAAAATATTTCAAAAATCAAAGATTTGCGATCGTTATCATTTTTCAAAATTTTACAGTAAAGTCAATTCTGTAATTTCACGTAAGAAAATTAGGGAAATTCTAACAGCTTTATACGGACACAGAAAAAACAAAGCAAAATGAACAAATTTTTGACAAGGTTAACTTTAATTTACTAAATAAGCAAAGACTAAAAGAAAAAGCTATAGAGTAATAATGAAACTACATTAATTATCAGTGGGAAAGGTGGGAGGAAAAAAGGAAGTCACTAGCTAGTATAATAGTGAGTATGAACTGGTTATTAAAAAATACAACCCTCACTTCTCGGCCTTCCTAGGTGCCTGTAATCCGCAGTGTCTCGTTATGTTGCCCCGGGGTAATCCCGATCCCACAGACTCAAGTGATCCCCAGCCTCAGGCACCATGGGAGCTGGGATTACAGGCGCCTGCCACCATGACTAGTTGCTTCTTCAAGACCAGGTCTTGCTATGTTGCCCAGGGTAGTCTCAAACCCACAAACTCAAGCAATCCCAGGCCTCTTGATTCCCAGCGCTTGGACTACAGGTGTACACCACCATGCCCGGCGCTTATTCTTTGATTAAATAGATGATGACTGATTTTACTTGCTATGTTTCAAAGCATGAAGTTTCATTTAAATTGTCAGTACTAGTCAGGCATGGTGGCGCATGCCGGTAAGCGGCAGCCTAGGAAGCCACAGTTGGGGCCAGGGATCACAGTTCGAGTCCTGCCAGGGGCACTTAGCGAGACCTAGTCCCAAAAAAAATAGCTGGACATGGTGGCACGTGCCTGTAATCCCAGCTACCTGGGAAGTTGAGGCTGGGGATGGCTTGAATCTGTGGTACCCTGGGCAACGTGAGCCTGTGGTTCCACAGGCAAAAATAGAAAGACCTAGTCTCAAAAAAAAAAATAAATAAATAAATAAATTGTTAGTACTGACTATAATTTACATCTTTCACATCTTCTTAAATTTAAAATAAAAAAAGTTAAATGTCAACGTGATGGGGTTATATACAAATATTCTATAGAATACATGAACTTAAAAAGTTGGGTGACAGTTTGCAGCAGTGGTTCTCTACTATGGTCTTCTTGGTCTAGCAGTACTGCCATCACAAGTTTACTAGGAATGTAAAATCTCAGGTATCACCCCAACATACTAACAAACTGTCTAGGTAACTTTTATCCATGTTAAAGACTGAGAATCACACCCAAGCTACAGCAATGTTTCTCAAAATTTACCTTCTGCTTACTGGTAGACACATCACAGAGGTTCAGATTCAGTGAATCTAATGTAAAAGCCATAATTCTGTATCTCTAACAAGTTTCTGAGGTGATGGTGATACTGATGCTGCTATTCCACAATCAGACTTTCAAAAACACTGGTCTACAGAGCAAAGAAGCCATATTCATATATTCCTACGCCAATGTCCAAAATATAAACCCGTTCCTATTTTGCCAGATTAGAGAACATTGTAATAATGTTCATGATTTGCTTTTTATACTTTCTTTTTTCTTAACAACTCACCCAAGTACTTAATATGTTTTCCTCACTAGAGGTCAAGTTTTGAGTTAAAGAATCACATGAATCTTGCTTCTGCTGTATACCCAACACCCAGGCACAATGTCTGCTTCATAATAGGTAATATACAGGTATTTACTTATAAATAATTGAACATTTCTTGGACAGATTCTATTAAATGCAAGTTTTAATATAATGTGACTGAAGCTATTGTTATTAGAATGCCAACATCTTCATTTGTCAGGGCTATTTTAAAAAGTGTTAGAGAACACTGACGGTCTTATATCACACGACTATGTAGTCTATTATATTACCATTCCTAAGGTCAAATACAAGGGAAAATCTGAATAATATACTTTTCAACTTGCTTTTCAACTGCAATTATAACCCCAGATCCCAAATTTTGCTATAAATTTAAGTACAAGTAAAATCAAGGTCAATTTAATGATAAAATAAGCATTGTATGGCCAAGAAATACCACATTTTAAGGTAGAGCCAGGGTAAGGGATAATGTCAGAATAGAGGAGGCTTTTGAACTTACCCTCTTTAGCCAAATATAACTCCTTAAATTTTGCTCTCTTCTGATTAAATTCTTGCTCAAGCTGCTGCTGTGCACGTAAATATTCTGCATTAATTTTTTCCAATTCTGCTACCCGTTGCTGAAGAGAAACTGGAAAAATAATCACTAGTTAATAAGTAATAAATTTAACTTGTGCATTTTTACAATAAATTGGTATCCCTACTGCACTTTTCTATAAATAAAAAACAAGCAGCCATCTTCATGCAATGAAAAAAAAATAGACAAACCGAAAGAATGTAAGGTGAAATAGCATATACACAAAAAAAATACATAGGCAATTTCCCAGAAAACAGCATCTACTGTTTTTATGTATAAGTGACAGAATGTCAATCCATTCTGTCAGGTGCATTCAGGGTGGTATGGCTGTAGACTGTCAATTCATTCTGAGATAATTAAACCCAAGTTTGTTTAGGTTACAAACTTCACATATAAATCCACTGCCATTCCTGCTAGCTCCTGTTTATCTCAAGTGTTATAAGCAAAAGCAAATGAATTCCCTACTTAGAATAGTCACTCCAGCCTGAACTACTCTTCCAATTTCAAGAACACCCATTATCACTACACTAAAAAAATTAATCAAAAACCCTTTCATAGAGAAGAACACAAAACTGTACATTCTGCATAAACTCTCAATTACTGGGTTTTTCAATTAACTGTGATGTGGCAGGAACTGGGACACTTTTATTTTAGGGATTATATAATTTAGCCACATCTAATGAGATAAATACGAATCCTAATCAAATCCAGAGACTTTTCTAGTTCAACCAAGGGTTCAAATCCAGGGTTCAAAACCTTGACCACCTCCTTTATTCCAACAGCAATCCTGTCACCCCAGATGATGATTTGCCAATAATTTTAACCATAGTCTGAGATTATCTCTGAAGACCCTCCCCTATACAAACTCAATTTAAATAAGAGCTGATTTGATAGAACATAGTAAAAAGACTGGGGAAAATGCACCAATGACTTATATAGAATTGGGTCATGCATACTTTCCATATCATTTTTAAAGTTTTCAACTACTCCATGATAATAAGGAATTAGTTAAATCCAGCATTTGACTGCATCTATTTGACATACCTGGAGCAGTGACCATCTGCTGCCAAGATTACGACTACAGATGCAAGGGAAAAAAATCTATGCTTTCTGTCTCTCTGATTTTGGCAGCCAAGACTGAATAAGATAAAGAAAAATAATTAAAGTATATACTTAATTGGTAAAATAAAAATAAAACAAAAAAGTATCTGTTCATTTTCATGACATCTTCATATCAGATTCAACATAGATCCAACAGTATTAATAATCCATGGCAGTAAGAAATAATTACTGCTTTGGAGTCCATGTCACATAAAAGATAAGAAATCATTTTGAGGCACAAAGACCTAGGAGTCTTAGGACAAACCAAAGAATGAGATCTGATCGTATGAATGTTGATCGGATAAAAAGAGGAAGGCGAATCCACTGGAAGGAATAAAGGTCAAGTTATCCCATATTTACCACTTGAAATTATAACGGAAACTTACTCTCTGTGTAACGACATCTCCTAACACTTTAATGTTACTGGTAACTAGTGATCACAGTATGAGGTAGGGAAGCACGCTAGGAAATCAAGTTTGAAGAAAAAGTAAGATCCCTCAAGTTCTTAATCTTCTCTAACAATTATTCTCCAACCTCACACCTACTTACCACCTAAATACATACGAACACACACACACTCTACACTGTACATACCTCTCATTTAGGATCTGAAGCTAATAAACCAATAAAAACTAAAATCTGGCCTTTAAAATTGCAATTCTAAGTATTTCCACTACTCCCAGCCTGGTCCTAGATCTCAGTCACAGTCCAGATGCAGCCTATTCCAGTACCCCCAGAAATGGTTGCCTCTCCAGGCTTCAGGACCATTTTCTATTCGAAAAATTGTGACCCCTTTGAATGAGTATCAGATAACTCTTACTTCTGTGTTTTTTTTTTAAACAAAAATATTTTTAATTCACTCAAATACTTCTAGTATACTGTATGATATGAAGGATACACGAGTTAATTGGTCTTTTTTCTTCCCCACCAATGGCCTCTGACAATCACCTGTGGCCTTGACCATGTTGATACAAAAGTCATTCAGGAGCACCAGCACAGGGCACATGTATCTAATTGTGGACACCTGGGTCAAAAAAACATGGGCAAGAACATGTTCCTAGGGCAAGTACACAGCTGCACCTAGGAACAGGGATAAAAGTAGTGGTAGCAGCCACAGCAAAACCAAGACACAAAGAAGAGTAGCGTGACTGCCGAACTGGAGAGAGAGCATAAAAATCTGTTAGGAGTTGAGAGGCTCAGTTGCTGCCTGCCTGCCTCCCTGTCCCCCTGTCCAGCCCAAGCCTGCCTCCTTGCCTGGTGTGCCAGTATACCTGGTTCCCTGAGAATATTAAAGGCTGTAAAATCCACCAAGAGCTCTGGACTCTCCCTCTACCACAATGATAGTGAACATGCCCTGGGCATGCTTGCTCTATAGATATAGATAAAGGCCAAGGTAACTGGTTTTTCTAAAACTGCCTCTGGTGCTTTATGTAGAAAAATCAATTTGCCTTGCACAAGACAATAGGAAAGTTTACAAACAGGCATATCCAAATGCATTAGTAACTAACCACAAATCGAACTGAAAATAGCTCTCATCACACAAAATGCCATATTATTTTTCTGACATAATGACTAACGTTCACAATAATTAGCTAATAATAGTTCGTGCAAAAAGCACTTAGTCTGACATAAAGAAAACATTTTATTAATGTTACCTGGAATATTAAACTAGTGACATTTATGTAATGGTATTTATGTAATGAATAAAGGAAAATAGTGATCAAGTGACTATGTAGCCACAAAAGACCAGAAATAACTACTAACCTCATGATTCTGACTCAGTTCGAAGCTTAGATTTTCATCTCATACCCTTAGCTTCTACCAAGTATCTTCCCAGCATCATGGACAAGCTAGCATTACTGTCAACCTCAACAATATTACAGTAACTTAGTAGCTGTGACTTAAATTATCATACCAGTGTTCATCAACAATTCCACACAGTGATACCTCTGCATTATAAGAAAAAGGGGAAAACTATCTTACACAAGGGCTAACTTTTAATGTTTGACATCCAAAGGGGAAAAAGCTTTTACATCATTCCCTCAAAGTATCTCAACTAAGCAACAATGCATAAAGAAAAAAAAACATATGGTAAGTAAATGAAAAAACTCAGTAATACTTAGATATTTTACCTTTCATAATTTTGATATGAGGAAAACAAGTGATAATATTTTTAAGCCCTACATTGTGTTCTACTACTACAGTCTTCTAACATTGTGCTAAATTTGATAAATCGCAAGTAATGAGAGAAAAAAAAGCTGTCTAGGTCAAACATTACTATAAGCAGAATTGATACGGGGTGACTGCTGAAATCAGCAGTCACGGCCTCTGGTAGTGACATAGTTGAAAATTGTATTGGGCACCATATTGTTCTGGTAGGCAGGGTCTTAAAAGAAAGCCCCTCAGACCCACAAGAAGAAATGAGAAGTGAGAAAAGGACACATAAAAAGATAGCCAAACAGAAGTAGGGGAGAGAGGAGAATGGTGGGCCAGTAAAGAAGAGCCCCAAGTGAGCGGGCTGGGCAGAAACCCCAGAAGAATGAGCTGATGTTGAAGTTGTCTTGGTGGGAGAGTGGCCAGCAAAGAAGTAGCTGGTATGAAATCAGATGCCAGAATGGCAGGTTGGGGGATTGCCAGGGGTTGCTGAGGGCAGGCCTGGTGGGCAGATGCTATGGAAGGCAAGCCTGGTAAAAGAAATGTGTGGAGCCACAGCAAGATGGCATGCAAGCTGGCTGGAAAGCTGGTGCCTGGGAAAGTCAGGGATTTGAAAAGCTCATTTGGCATCAGTATTTGTTGGAAAAGTTTGAAGAACCATAGAGAAGCTGAGCAGCTGAAGAGAGAAACAAAGAGAAATGGAAAAGACAGACTGGATTTTGCAAAGTGTCTGCCTCAGGTTTGGAGGGGCAAAAGGGCACCATTTTGGACTTGTATTTGGGACTTTTGGACTAAATGGTAATTGGGGTAAAATAACCAGCCACTTGTTGTATTAAGGATCTTTTATTTGACTGTTTTCCTGGCTAATTTTTCTTGGTAATAAAACTCTGTTGTTTAAACTGCATTTGACTGGCAACTGCTACGTGTAAGCGGTACAAATCTGAAAGAATCTGGATGGCAGAGGCTGCATTTTAAAAGTGCTGCTTTTTTCCTTTGCTTTGTTGGTTGGAGGCTTCTGCCCTATTTTGACCCAATATCAGAATTTTTGTGTAAAAATGTTCAAGAGTCAAGAAAACACCTATTTCAAGCAAAACAATAGAATATAACTCCAGTAGAAAAGAACCACAACAGTTTCAAATTCAAAAGTACTAGCTTTGGTATCACTTTAACTTTAAAAATGAAACTATTATGAATGGTAGACACATCTATTCAGTGAATATCAAAGCAGAAAAGTTCTATTAAGTAATAATAAAGTTATGCACATACATCAACACAACAAGTTGTACCTCCAAAAAAGGAAAAATGATTGGAAAAAAAATGCCAAATTATACTCAGGCTGCCTCACTAATCCAAAGGGCAATGAGAAAGGACAGCTTACATTGATTGAATTTAAAGTACAAGCAATGAAATGACTTTTTTAGTTTAGTGATTATTTTTATCTATTTCTCCATCTCAAAGTTATTTGCTCTTAAAAAAATGTTTATCATTTTGAAATTATACTTATATTTTTCCTAGGATATGCAATTTGCTAAAAATAGATAAATTCCCTAAAAAACATTATCTTCTGTTTCAAAAGTGGCCACCTAGTTGGCAAATAAATCCCTTTCCTCTGTGCTCTAAAAACCCATCACATGCAAATTCTTTTAGGAATTACTAAAAATAATTATTGTGCACAACTCTATGCACTCAACTGTACTTTACTGAAGCTAATATTTAAACAAATTCATAACTACTTAGCAAGCGTCACAAAGGAGGGAGAGAGGCGTAGTTGATGGGGCTAGCTGGAGTTACTATTCTAGAGACCATTCATCACACAAACACCAAACCACATGCAGATAATTGGATTAATATTACCAATCACTTTGCAATGTTAGAGCAGAGTGCAGTCAATAGCGGCAGAGTGAAGACTTGCCTCCTCCACATACATAACTGAATTATACATAAATTCCTGAAAGATAACTAGATGACCATAAAGAGGAATAAAGAAGAATGGCACAGCACAACAGGAAAAAGCAAAATGGGATTGTGCTGAGAGAGTGACCAAGATAGAGCACCCCAAAGGAGGGAGAGATGGCTGTGATATTGAACCTGTGTTGTTGTGAATAGAAGGGTTCACATGCACATCATGGACTTTAGAACTTAGGAACCACACTGGAAAGGAAGGAGTATACAATGGGTTCTACCTCTGGGGAACTACAGAAGTAGGGGAGTAGACATCTTCAACAGAACATTGGGGTGTGGTGTTCAGTGCCTTTAAAGAAAGTAGCTATACTGCCAGGCAGCAGCCAGGCAACCAGACCTGGAGGGTAAAATACTCCATTCACCCCTAAACAAGGGAGCTTGTGGGCCACAGATAGTCTTAGCAACTGGCAGCAGGGGTTTGTGTAAGGCAGTGATTGTCAGCTTAAGCTTGGGGCTTTCAGACAGGAAAACTGGAGCCAGAACTAAGGGTAAAGCTAAACTGGCTCACCTGTGTAGGCTATACAAACAAGGCTTCCCTCCATAGCTGAGGATGTATCATGCAAATCACCTGACTCACCAGCACTGAGGGCCAAAGCAGAATACATGATGTATACTGCCATTACCAGAGTTTAAAGCAGCTGAGTCCTGGCAAAAGGAACAAGCATACCAGGTGTAGGGTGTTGAGTTTGAGGGAGAAGCAGGAAAGGTTCTGTATTTGAAAGACAAGGCCCTAACTATTCCAACCACTGTCCCTTCTTACAACTGTTTAAAGAGGAAGGCAGGTGGGGAAACCTTGAGAAACATGATTCTCATTCACCTGTAATCAGAACTGAAGCTGTAGCAGTGGGAACCAGCAACTCAGATCATTCTGCACCTGTACATATGTGAGGAGGGGGTGTTTATGGTGCTACTGGTAACAGAACCCACATATCAGAGCTGAACCAGAGGTGAGACTTATGCTAGTCCAAGATTATTCTGGAAACTCTGGTGCTATGCACCATTTGCAAACCAGAAAGATCATTGTAAACGAGATAAGGAAAACCTCTCTCATTAACTATCCCTAAGAAAACTTGGGACATATTTACTGAAATAACCTTCTGAGACCGCACTAGCACCACTGGCTTTCTTAATCAGAGATCCAGACCACATGCCTACACTCCCCCCTCCTCAATTACTTTTAGACTTTAGAATGTTAATTGTCTCTCAGGTTTGTTTGTCTTCTTTGGAATTCAACAGGCCCTCACCCTGTGTCTCTATACATACCCCATTCTTTTGTTAATAAAGTTGTCTCATGATACATATCTCCATTTTTTTTTTTTTTTTTTTAGACTAGGTCTCGCTATTTTTGCCTGTGGAACCGCAGGCTCTCGTTGCCCAGGGTACCACAGACTCAAGCAATCCCCAGCCTCAGCTTCCCAGGTAGCTGGGATTACAGGTGTGCACCACCACGCCCAGCTATTTTTTTGGAACTAGGTCTCGCTACGGGCCCCAGGCGGGACTCAAACTGCGATCCCTAGCCCCGGCCGCTTCATAGGCTGAAGCTTACAAGCAGGAGCCACCTTGCCCGGCCTACATATCTCCATTTGACCCCCTGCTGCAGCTGGGCAATCTCTTCTGTCAATTCGTACCTTGCATCTGGCTGCCAACACTCTGGCCTAAGAAAAAGGCCACTGTAAATCCTCACCCAACTCAGGCTTCCAAAGCACATAAGAAGGCTTGAATTATTCGTGCACACAAACACAATTCTTGGTACCCTACTGCCCCAGTTCCTGTCTCCTACCTCTGCCAGCAACAGAGCTCTGGTCATTCAAACAAGTACAAAAGCACCAATCTATGAAGTAGCAGACATCCAAGGATCCCAGATAAGCAACCTCGTATAATAGCCTAAAAGCTGTAATATAAGGCCAATTCACCAGGACAAAGAAGGTTCTTCACCTTAACCCTTAAAAACTAAAAATGAAGAGACAGAGGAAAATAATTGAAAAAAATTAAGAAAAGAACTCCATTTACAATCCCATTATAGAACTAAATACCCTGAAATTAATCAAAGATGTGAGAAATTTATATAATCAGTTATTCTATAAAGACATTATTAAAAGATATAGAACAAGACATAATGAGATGGAACAATACCCCATGTTCATGGATTGGGAAAACACGTGGTTAAATTGAATTTTTTACCAAACGCAATAAAAAATTTAATACCATCCCCAATAAAATTCCAATGATATGCTTTAAGGAAAAAGGCAAAAAATACTACAATTCATATGGAGTCATAAGAGACCCTGAGTAGAGGGAGTTAAAGAAAGTAGCTAGAATGCCAGGCAGCAGCCAGGCAACCAGACTTGGAGGGTAAAATACAGTTTACCTGCTTTCCTTCAAAAGCAGTTTTGAAAAAAAATGGAGGAATAGTACTTGATTTTAAACCCTAGTATAAAGTGACAGTAATTAAAACAATATGATGTTGCAATAAAATATGGTATTGGAATAAAATGGACACATGGATCAATGAAAGAGAATTGAAATCCCAGAAATAAATGCAATCCCCAATGGACAGGAGAAAGATAATGGAAAAGCAAAACAAGACTACACTGATAAATCATTTAACACCTGTTAGAAAGGCATACTTCCAACAAGTGCTGAGAGAATGTGAAGAAAAAGGAACCCTAAAATACACTTGGTGGGAATATAAATTGGTGCAGACATTTTCAGAAAGCAGTCTGGGCCTATCTTTAAAAAGTAAAAATATTAGCTGGGCACAGTGGCGTGTGCCTGTAAGCTTCAGCCTATGAAGTGGCTGGGGCTAGGGATCGCAGTTCGAGTCCTGCTTGGGGCAACATAGTGAGACCTACTTCCAAAAACAGCTGGGTGTGGTGGTTCGCGCCTATAATCCCAGCTACCTGGGAAGCTGAGGCTGAGGATTGTTTCAGTCTGTGGTACCCTGGGAACCATGAGCCTGTGGTTCCATGGACAAAGATAGTAAGACCTAGTTTCAAAAAAAGAAAGGAAGGAAGAAAATGTGAAAAAATTAATAAACAGAAGAAAAAAATAGAAATAAAGCTCATAAATCCCACTCTTGGTTAACTATGCAAAAAGTGTGAAATCATCAGCTCAAAAAACTACATTTTCCACAATGTTTATTCCGGTATTATTTACGATAGCAAAGATATAGAAGCAACCTAAATGCAAGCTAACAGAGTACTAGGAAAGACATGGTATATAGACAAAGGAGTACTATTCAAGCTATAAGATTAAATGTTACCATTAATTGCAAAATTGGAAGGAATTAAGAAAACAATGCAAAGTCAAAAAAATAAAGGCAAATTACTGGATTATTCATATACATGAATAATATAAGAAAATAAAGTAGATAAAATAATAACGCAAAAGAAAACTATAAACTACTTTCCTACCAAAATGAGATTAAGAGGGAGAGGAGGGGAGAAGAGTCAGAGTATTTAAGAGGTGGTAGTGGATTTAAAAAAAAAAAGACATTTTACAACAATACTAAAAAACTGAATTAAAGATATGTCATCACTGGAAAAAATACTAAAGATAACTACAATTCTTTTAAACAGAAAATTGTCACTTCACTTTACATAATCTCATTTCACCTTATATAATCTCAAATATGTCTTTTGCAAAGAATTAGTCTTCCATAAATTATAGTGAAAAATTGCCCATCTTAGCAACTCTCTCAAAGCAATTAGGTATCATACAACTACTGACTACTGACTAAAAAAAGCACTTTGATGCGTTTCAAATAAAAAATCAATTATATGTTAAAGATTGGGTGTTTATGTAAACTAACTGAAGATGCTATCATGAATGGGGGGTGGGGGGAAATTAAGTCAAAGAATCAACACCAAAGTTAATTCAGAGAAAAAATGAGATAATGAAAAATTAAGAGGATTTTTTTTTCCAAAAGGGTAAAAAGAATTGAGGAGTGTCGGGTGTGGTGACCCACGAATGTGTCCAAGTGCTGGGAGGCAAGAGGCTTGGGATTGCTTGAGTTCACCAGTTCAAGAATACTCTGAGCAACATAGTGAGACCTGGTCTCAAAAAAGCAGCTGGATGCTGTGGTGGGTGCCTATTAATCCCAGCTACCTGGGAGGCTTAGGCTGGAGGTTGCTTGAGTCCGTAGCACCCTGGGCAACATAGAGAGACCTAGTCTCAAAAAAAAAAAAAAAAAAAGGCAAGAAACATGAAAAAGCCTAAAGTGGGGAGTGGGGGGTGGGAGTGGCGAGGGTAAAGGGAGGTTGAGAAAATACAATCTTTTCATCTTCAGAAGAATGAAGATGAAGACAAGATTGTTGTCTAATTTTCAACTTGCCTAGAGAGATTATCAAAATTAATCTCCAGACATTTTGGAATATTCTGGATCTAATTTTTAGTTTTACATTATTAAACAGGAACAAGCACAACACCATATTGCTCAAAGATTTTAGAGATTATTCTAGTAGTTTGTTTCAGCTAAGTAAATTAGTTAACTGTTAAATCAATTTAGTGATTAGTAATCTACCGTTTTAAAAGAATGAGATACTACAAAAAGCATTAGCAACACATTTAATATGGGTGTATCTTATTTCATAAAAGTTTGTTTTAGATACATTCATACTATTGTAATAAGAAATATGCTTCTCACCGTGGACGGATATCAATGTAGTTTAAATGCCACCAATTCCCACCTCACAAAGAAACCCATTACTAGAGTATCAAAAACAGGTGATCATATGGCTCCCACATGAACAGAAATCTAATAGCTCAGTTCCCTAATAGCTGCCAAATTCACTGTTTAGACATTTCAGATCATCTTCTCTCCTCCCTTGGATAATTGGTCAGCTGTAAGAGATAGCTACGTTTTCCGCTGTAAGAAATATCTATTTTTTCCGCCGGGCATGGTGACGCACACCTGTAATCCCAGCTACCTGGGAAGCTGAGGTGGGAGATTGTTTGAGACCTAGTCTAAAAAAAAAAAAAAAAAAAAA